>JAOSBO010190990.1:0-20937 GCA_027563915.1 Erythroxylum rotundifolium
CGAAAATATGCTTGAATGACCATGATCCGACACCCATAGCGAGAGTTATGCTTATTGTCCTAAATCATGTACATGCGTAATTGTGGTACCAGAGTAAGAATATGAATTGAAACATCCCAAAAGTTGGGCTCTGGAAATGGGGCCCGATAAATTGAATTGCTCCAATCGGTTATCCAAGGACTTCTTGCCTTTTGGTTCCAGGAATTCCCTATCCCCTCAACCATCCTAGACCGAATTACCTCTATGTGCCGATTGTTCTTGTGGGGTGGTAAACATTTCCGGGTGGCATGGGACAATGTTTGTGCCCCTAAGACTGAGGGAGAATTAGGGCTGCGAAATTATAAGATGTGGAATATGGCCCTTCTTGCTAAGGTGTTGTGGAATATCCATGCTAAACCCGATTCACTCTGGGTCAAATGAGTGCATGAAACGTATTTGCATGGTGTGATGGTTTGGGAATGGAGCCCCCATTCCAGGGACTCGGCACTCATGAAGAAATTAGCAAGTATCCGAGACCTTCTTCTCGAGAGGTTGGGTGGAATGAACACAGTGGTAGCTCGGCTGGACACTTTGTGTGTGAATGGGCAACTCTCCTCCCAGCATGTTTATGACATCATCCGCACTAAACATCCGATCCATCCATGGATGTCGTTCATCTGGAAGAAGTACATCCCCCCTAAAATCTCAGTGATTGCTTGGCTAAGCCTCCTCAATCGGCTCCCTACCAAAGATACTCTTCATTTTCTGGACATTGACCGTACATGCCAATTTTGCAATGCCACTTTGGAATCTGGGGCACACCTCTTCTTCCAATGTTCATTCACTAATGCAGTGTGGCAGCACATATGTGCTTGGCTGGGATTGCAGGTTTCTACTACCAATCTCCACCAGGCGCTTAAGCGACTACGTCAGGACCATTCAGGTGCCCGTTTACGAAGTAAAGCAGCAAAATTGGGACTTCTCTGCACGGTGTACTTTGTTTGGAAGTGTAGAAATGTTGTAATTTTGGATGAAGCTTCGGTCTCTAGCGATGATGTCATTTTCAAAATCAAGCTCCACATCTACAAAATTATGTATAAGCTCTATCCACCTGAGCTGATCCCCTTCTAATGTATTTACTAGTCAATCATGCGGGGGGTGTGATCAGATACACTACTTATTAGAGGTATCTCTGGAGGGAGGAGCCAGTTCCTATGGGGCTGTCCGCACAAGGATATTGAGAGGGGCTACTGATTACTTGGTGGGTTCGGATAGGGTGGCATGAGGAGACGGCAACCTTAAATTTATACAATGTTGGTAGGTGGTAAGGGTTGATTTTCTGTATTAATTTTGAGCTGGTAGGGGATCATCTATTTGAAGCTGTGGTGGATGAAGTGTAATGGTGCTCGGATGGGAGTGCACAGGGGGTATTGGAGTTTAAGGGTGGCCTTAGAATGTCGGAGTCTTGCTGGCAGGATGTCTAGAATGGTTGCGGCTGATTCAACTAAGCTATTTGAGCTAGAAGGGATCCTCTCTTTGATGTTGCTGATGCGGGGCTGTGTTCTTGTAGTGATACAGGTTGCTGGCTAGTGTTAGTTATGAGGGTATGGTGCTCGCATCACCAAATTCTGGATGCTTAAAATAGGTGCTCGATTGGAAATGAACAGGGAGGGATAGGGCATAGGATCATGGACGTGGGTAGTTGTGGACAATTTGCCACACAGAAGTTGGAGAAAGTTGCTGCCTATTTTTTTCTAATGTGTTTGTCTGTTTTGCAGGTTATCATCTCCTTCCTAGCATTGTCCTCATTCAGCTCTCCTCTTGATGGTTTACTTGTGCCTTTCCCTGCACATGGACCGTGGCTCCTATGTGTGCTAACTGCCTGCGATTGCTTCATTGCTCCTACCCACTGGAGTCTTTCCTCCTATCTCATGTGCTCACGTCCCATACTTCAGGTGCATGCTCATGTTGCCATTATATGGATCCTCTTTAGCCTTGGCTCCAACCTTACTGCAAAGCCCCGCCCCGGCTGTGATGCTCTCCAGTTTTCCTTATGCCCCTCCACCATGGATGGTCCGTACACTTCCTACAATTATGCTGCCATCCTGATTGCTTTGAAGAATTACTGTTCATCTTGGAAGTTACTGTTCAGCTGAACATGTATTGTAAATGGGGAGATCCGAATAGCGTGTTAACAGGTCATTTCCCCTGGTAACTCCCTATTCACCCATCTCCCATATTTTTGCCTAGCCTCCTTGTGGTTCGGAAATACTAGTTGTGTCCATTTTGGGTGTACTAGGGTGAAGGTTCTTTACTGTTTATTCGGAGACATGCATAGATTATTACCAGGTAATTTTCCTAGTAATCTTCTATTCATTATTCTCCTTTATCTTTTCCTCTTGATTTGTGTAATCTCTTCACCCCCCCCTTTTTTGGTGTGTTAAGGGGTGTCGCTACTTCCCTCGGTTGTACTGGGGCTGGGATTGCTAGATCTGTAGGTTTCTTTTTCTTGGCTTCTTCCTAGCCTTAGGCTGAACTGTTTTGAGGTCAGGGTCTGCCCTACCGATTGTGTATACATATTCTTTTTGGTATAATACATTTACATTTTACCAAAAAAAAGAAAAAAAGAGAGAGCTATCAGTATCAGTATCAGTAAGTGTGGTCTTTGAGTGGTTTCTCTCAAGCTTCAGGCGAATCCTTATGGTTCCCCTAAAGTCCCGCACCCATCTGCTCATCTAGCCTCTTCCAATCGTGTTCTTGTTACTTCCATCTACTTCCTTGTTGATTTCGTGAAGATTCCTGGTGTTATTTTCAGGGTTTGACCCCCCCTGGTCCCACTTCGTGACGATTCCTTTAGGGATCGCGCACAATACCAATTTGTCTAGGTTGGCTTGTTGTTTGAAATCGACTACCCTTCATTCTGGTGTGTTCCCAAGGCCTTCCCCAAGCTTCCCCTTTCATGCCTCTTTCACTTTTATAGCCAGATCTGAGTTAGGGTTTCGAAAGTTTTTGGAGGCTCTTTTCCTGCCTAAGCAATTTTTGAATTAGTTTCTGCCCAACCTGCATTTGCTTTACGATCCTTCCCCAACTCTTTTCCTGAAACCAACTTGCCTACGTTCTTCTCCATGTGTAAACGGAGTCAAGCAGCAAAGAAAGGTCGCAATATAACAGATGATTTCTTCAATGGTCTCCAAACTCCACCCCTGGGCACAAAGGTAGACGGCCTTGCTGGCCCCCCACAACACATCCAGGTGCCTCCCCCATCTTTTGGAAATCCAGGTATGTCCTCCTTCCCCTCTCCTTTGCGGACTCACTAGAAGGGGGATGATGGAGCATCCACTTCTGGTGAGATTACTGGTAAAACTACTGTGCTTGGTGGTGATACTGATTTGGGTGACAGTGAATTGGATCCGAGTGAGGCTGAGGACAGCCCAGGTAAATCCGATACTACTGTGCCTTCAGCTAGACATGTGCCTGCCCCTGTTCCTCTTCCTAAACCACAAGTGTCTTCAGTCCCTAAACCTTCATTTGCCAGTCTCTTCAGCCAAAACCGTGACCCCACTAGGGGTATGTCTTTGCGAGCTCTCCCAGTCAATACCGATGAAGTCACCATAGAAGCCTTTGATGTTGGGTCCTTAGAGAAAGATTGGGGTTACTGTCTTGTGGGATGTTTTACGGGGAAATTCTCAGGTTTGAAAGCAGTTGAGGAATTAAAGGGTAAGTGGGGTGTTAATTGCAAAATTTTGCCTCATGCTCGGGGATGACTGGTGTTCCAATTCAGTTCGGAGGAAGATAGAACTTCGGTGTTAGCTGGTGGCCCCTATCTTTTGTATGGCAAATCTTTGCTATTCAAGAATCTATCCTCAAGTTTTTGGTTTGATTCAAAAGAATTCATGCAAGTACCGATTTGGATACAACTTCTTGATGTTCCTTTGGAGTTGTGGACAGAAATGGGCCTCTCCCGATTAGGTTCTATATTGGGCACCCCCCTATGTACTGACCAAATTACCTGTACCAAAGCAAGAGTTGGGTATGCTCGGCTATTAGTGGAGGTTAATATGGGTAAGCGGCCTGTTATGAATTTTATTGTGCGACTGTCATTCGGGGAAAGATACACTCAACATGTCTACTATGAATCATTCCCGAGTTACTGCTTCTCATGTCAGAAATTTGGTCACTCACCTTTCACTTGCAAGCAAAAACAGCAGGGGCCACTAGAAGAGCCTTCCAAAGTTCCTCCTTTAGCTTCGGATACCTCTAATGCCCCTCCAGCCACAGGTGTCAAGGGACCTCAAGCTACAGGTGCTATACCTACTGTCAGGTCCGATGTGGGGGTGGAGGGTACTATGACAGGGGAGCACAGTATTTCAAGGGCAGCAACCTCCACCGCTAATCATGCATCCCAACAAACCACTTCTCCAGTGGTGAAAGGGAAAGATGGTCTAGTTTCAAGTGGGATACCTTTACCTCAATCTCAGGATCTTTCAGCTTCGAGGAACTTGTGTAGGGGCAATGTAACAGATACTTTGGATGGACATTCAGATCAGGGTCCGAGCACTAGAAAATTGTCAGTGGGATCGGTTAACACCCAGGCCAAGCATCAAGAGCTTTCAATTTTGGGATCTTCTAGACCCTCTCAGCTGAAAAGGGACAAGTTACAGGTGGGGTTTAAACCGGTGAAAGGGGGACTTAAGATTTAGGACAAGCAAGGAGATACCAAACAGGAAAAAGGGAAAGGGGTGGCGAAACAACTTCAGCACGGTGGAGGAGGGAAACCCCTCTCCGTAGCACCATGACCATCTTTTGTCGGAACGTTCGGGGCCTCAACAAGGCCTCGAAACAAATAAATGTTGGCAAATTGATTCACCAACATAAGTGTCGTATAGCTGGCTTGTTGGAAACTAAATTATTGAAGTTAGGGCTGCAACGGTTTATACAGCAACGTTTTGAGGGTTGGCGTGTCTGCCACAACTTTGATGTGCTAGATGGAGGTCGTATGGTGTTCCTGTGGAACCCTTCATTTTATGCTTGCCAAGTGATAGATGTTGGAGAACAATCTATCCACTGGTGGATGCAATGCCTTACTACCCAGAAATCTTTCTATGTTTCTATGGTTTATGGTTTGTACAGTGTCTCGAAACGACGAGAAGTTTGGCAGAGGTTGATCGACTTAGGTGGGGCGATAAACATACCTTGGTGCATCTTGGGGGATTTCAACTATGTGTGCACGGCTCAGGAACACATTGGCTATAATCCACCTTCGGCTTACCTACTGCCGGACTTATTAGACCTACGGAGTTCCCTGGGTTTGGTTGATGCCCCTTCATCTGGGGAATTCTATACATGGCACAAAAAACACCTTTGGGCCAAGCTAGATCGGATACTAATAAATTTTGCTTGGAATATTGAGGGAATGGCTTGTCATGTTTGATTCTTAAGTATGTTGCCTTCCTCTGACCATTGTGCCTTTATTGTGGGGTATGACTAGCTAGCATCCCAAGACCGTAAACCTTTCAAATTTTTCAATATGTGGCTGTGCCACCCCTCCTTCCAGGACCTTATTGATCGTAGTTGGGACACGACTATGGAAGGCTCAAAACAATTCATTCTATGTCGAAAATTGAAGGCTCTCAAATCTCCCTTGAAATTGTTCAACACTCATCACTATGGCCACATTTCGGAAGCCACCGAAGCCTTCCAACATGCATACTCTCTTTCCTTAGGGTGCCCATCTGATGCTGCGTTACATAATGCACTAGCTAAAAAACGCAAATCAACAGCATTTTTAAAGGAGGCCGAACGGTTATTCTTCCAACAAAAAGCCAAATGTCAGTTCCTCCTTGAGGGAGATAGGAGCACGGCATACTTCCACTCCTTGGTTTGGAAAAGGGGGGCACAAAATGCAATCCCCTATCTTGTCAAATCCGATGGCTCTCGCACATCTTCCCGAGTGGAAGTTGCCTCGAAATTCAACCTCTTTTACCAGCAGCTACTTGGCTCCTCCACCCCTGTCCAGCATATTGACCAGCAGGTGCTAAATTTCGGGGTATGTCTTGATGACACTGATCAGGATGTTTTGGTTGCACCATTAACGGATACAGAAATTAAAGAGGCTTTGTGGGATATCAGAAATGCAAAAGCACCTGGGCCGGATGGGTTTTGTTCTGCCTTCTTTAAAACACAGTGGGAAACAATTAGGGCAGATTTTTGGGCAATCATACATGAGTTCTTTACTTTGGGGAAACTACTGAAGAAAATGAATCACACTCTCCTTTGTCTCCTATCGAAGAAACCACATGACCGAATCATGACTGATTTCCGGCCTATTGCTTGTCTAAAAGTCACATACAAGGTGATTTCAAAGATTTTGACTAGTCGATTGACCAAGGTGATTGGGAAAGTGGTGCATCCTGCCCAAGCCGCATTTATTCCCGGCCGTAATATGCATGATAATATCTTTTTGGCCCAAGAATTGGTTCGAGGATATACCCGTAAACGTATCTCACCTCAATGTATGATTAAGGTGGACCTTACTAAGGCCTTACGACACCATTGAACGGTCCTTTTTGGAGGAAATGATGATTGGTATGGGTTTTCCGACTCTTTTCATCGGTTGGATCCTAGAATGTGTGACTACCACCTCTTACTCCCTCTCCATTCATGGCTCACTTCATGGAATGTTTAGGGGACAACGGGGACTTCGCCAAGGTAACCCCATGTCACCCGCTTTATTCCTGTTGTGCCTGGAGTATTTTTCTCGACTTTTAAAGATGCGGACAACAGACTCCCTCTATAATTTTCATCCTAAATGCCAAAAATTGGGCATCAACCATTTTGCTTTTGCGGATGATCTCATGCTTTTCACCAGAGGTGATATTGATTCTATACAAGTCCTATTGTCTTCTTTGGATGCATTGAGTAATGTGTCGGGCCTAAAGACAAATCCCCTGAAATCGAATGTGTACCTGGCTGGTGTTCATGGGTGGGAAAAATATTATATTCTTCAGATGGTGGGTTATCCGGCGGGGGACTTTCCCATCCGATACCTCGGTATCCCTCTTACTCCCATGAAAGTCTCGGTGGCACAATTTTCGATCCTTATAGAAGCCGTGGAAGGTTACCTACATGACTGGAATGGCAAATCACTGTCCTACACTGGTAGAATTGAGTTGCTCCAATCGGTCATTCAAGGACTGCTCTCTTTTTGGTTCCAGGCCTTCCCTATACCATCTACCATCTTGGACCGAATTAACTCTATGTGCAGAATGTTTTTGTGGGGTGGTAAATATTTCTGGGTGGCTTGGGAAATGTTTGTGTCCCTAAGACTGAGGGCGGATTAAGGCTGCGAAATTATAAGCTATGGAACATGGCCCTCCTTGCTAAGGTGTTGTGGAATATCCATGCCAAACCCGACTCACTCTGGGTCAAATGGGTGCATGAAATGTACTTACATGGTACGATTGTGTGGGAGTGGAGTCCCTATTCTAGGGACTTGGCACTCATGAAGAAATTAGAAGGTATCCTAGATCTTCTTCTAGAGCGGTTGGGTAGACTGTCTACAGTGGTAGATCGGCTGGGCACTTTTTGTGTGAATGGTCAACTCTCCTCCCAGCATGTTTATGACATCATCCATATTAAACACTTAATCCATCCATGGATGTCGTTTATTTGGAAGCAGTACATCCGTCCTAAAATCTTAGTTATTGCTTGGCTCAGCCTTCTCAATCGGCTCCCCACCAAAGATACCCTTCATTTCCTGGATATTGACCGAACATGCCATTTTTGCAAAGCCGCTTTGGAAACAGGGGCAAACCTCTTCTTCCAATGCTCCTTCACTAGTGCAGTGTGGAAGCATATATGTGCTTGGATGGGTTTGCGGGTCTTTACTACCAATCTCCAGTAGGCGCTTAAGCGACTACGTCGGGACTATTCAGGTGCGCGTTTGAGGAGTAAAGTAGCCAAATTGGGACTTCTCTACACGATGTATTTTGTTTGGAAGTGTAGAAATGTTGTGGTTTTGGATGAAGCTTTGATCTCTTGCGATGATGTCATTTTTAAAATCAAGCTCTACATCTACAAAATCCTATATAAGATCTATCCACCTGAGCTGATTCCCTTCTAACTACATTGCAAATTTTAGCCACTCTTGTGTGGGTGGGGTGGATACACTATCTGTTTGGGGTGCCACTATAGGGGGGATTTAGTTTCTCATGGGGCTGTCCGCACAAGGATATTGTGGGGGGTAGCTGCATACTTTTTAGGTTCGGACAGGTTGGCATGGGAGGGAGGGCAACTGTGCCTATATATTGTGCATGACCGTGGGGTACTCTCAGGCTAGGGTACTGCCCTCTTCAGGTTTTTGTGAGGTTGCTTTGGTGAAAATTGCCTCCTAACACTGAGGTGCATGTCTCTTTTTCACCTGGATTTCTGAAGGTTTAAGGTGTATTGCTGGTTGGATTTATATAATGATGGCTGTATTGTGCTGGACATTTTCCATAAGGGGTGGTTGGGGCTGCTCTATTATCTTTTTTCGAGCTGATGGGGGCTCATCTCTTTGGAGTTGCTGCTGTGTGGGGTGATGTGCACTGGTGTTCGGATGGGAGTGAACAGGGAGGATTGGAGTTAAGGACGGCTATAGGCTGTAGGCGCATTGCTGGCTGGACCTTATATACTACTGGCTGTTTTGTTGATTGACACTTGACATAAGAGTGGTTGTGGCTGTTTCACCTAAGTTCTTTGAGCTGGAGGGGGTCCATCTCTTTGCTGTTGCTACTGTAGGGTAGTGATTTTGAATTTATAAGGGTAGCTGGGAGGTGTACCCATCTGTCCTTTGGGTTATGAGGGTATGGGATGTTGGCATCACCAGCTTCTGGCTATTTATTACTGCTGCTCGGATGGGCGTGAATAGGGGGGATTGGGCGCAAAGAAAGGATCATGGCCGTGGGTAGCTGTGGGAAGAGTGTTCAGTGTGCCTCACAGCAGGTGGTGAAAAGGGCTGCCTAGTTTTTCCTAATGTGTTTGTCTATTTTGCAGGTTACTATCAACCATCGTGTTGGGCTCTACTTTATCTTTGCATTTGACTCATTCAGGTCTCCTCTTGTTGGTTCCCTTGTGTCCTTCACTGCACATGGACCATGGCTCCTATATGTGCTAACTGCCTTCAGTTGCTTCAGCTCCCACTGCTTCTGCCTTGCTGGTTTCCCATTAGAGCCCTTCCTCCTATATCTTGTGCCCCAGCCCCTTGCCTTAGGCTCAAGCTCATGATGTCCATTACATGGTTAATCTTCGGCTTTGGCTCCTGCCCTGCTGCAATGCCACGACCTGGCTGTCCTACGGCTGATGCTTTCTTGGCTTCCACATGCTCCTCCACCACGGATGGCTTTCACACTTACTGCAATCATGCTGACTACTTCTCTTCCTCTTGATCTACTGGCGTGCATGGCAACCTCCTTGCCCTGGTTGGCTCTCTCCCACACCCCCTCCCTGGTGTTCCTGCCCATCTTGAAGAGTTATTGTTCATCCTGCGAGTTACTGTTCAGCTGAACATTTACTGTCAATGGGGAGATGCGAATAGCGTGTTACCAAGCCATTTTCCCTGGTAACTCCCTATTCACCCATCTCCCATACTTTTGCCTAGCCTTCTTTTGGCTCGGAAATACTAATAGTGTCCATTTGGGTGTACTAGGGTGGTGGGTCTTTACTGCTTTTCCGGAGAAGTGCATAGGTTATTACCAGGCCATTTTCCCTGGTAATCTTCTATTCAATATTCTCCTTTACCTTTTTCTTTTGATTTGCTTAGCCTCCCTTTTGGTGTGTTATAGGGGTGTAGCATCTTTTCCTCGATTGTAATGGGGCTGGGGTATTTGGGCCTGTAGGTTTCTTTTTACTTGGCTTCTTCCTATTCTTAGGTTGAACCGTTTTGAGGTCAAGGTATGCCCTACCGACCGTATATATACATTCTTTTTGGTATAATACATCTACATTTTACCAAAAAAAGAAAGAGCTATCAGTGTGTGGTCTTTAAGTGGTTCTCTCAAGCTTTAGGCGATTCTCATGGTGACTCCTAAAGTCCCGCACATTTCTGCTCTTGCTGTTTCATTTAGTGTTTTCCTCAAGACTCTTCCCGCTACATTTTCGCTACAGAGTGGTCTGGTGGTGCTTGATTCGTGTCTTTGACTCTCTAGGGGGTCAGTGATGGACTCTTTCATTTTTGCGAACAGCGGTCCGCGTCTTCGGGTGGTTTAATCCTTGATGGTAGTTTCCTTGTTCCGGTGAGGAATCGGGTCCATTGTGCACTTGCGATCAATCTAAGGGGAATTTCATCAGACTCATCCACTGATCTTCTCCTCGATTTGGTTCTGGGCTCTGACGACTTTTTGGCGGTCTTTTTCTTGCCCACGAGATTTTTTATTTTGGCGTCCCCCTAGTGTCTTACGAACACAGTGACGACTCCTTCTTTGGCTCTCTCATCAATGGCCTGGTTCGAATACTTGAGCTTTACAGGTTTTAAGGGGCTAGCAATTCGACATTCCTCCCACTCCCTGCTATGGGGAAACGCAGCCAAGCTACCAAGAAAGGGCGCAATATTACTGATGATTTCTTCAAGGGGTTACAAACTCCACCGCAAGGGGCTAAGGTCGGAAATCCTAATCCTCTCCCCATGGGTAACCTTCCGCTAGCCGCCCCTGGTTCACACCCTCCTCCGACTATACTAGGTATGCTTCCTACAAACCCCTCTTTGTGGACTCATCAGAAGAGGGATGACGTAGCATCCACTTCTGATGAGATTACTGGAAAAACTGATGTTCTTGGTGGACGTGATTCGGAAGAGGAGCTGGATCCGAGTGAAACAGAGATTAGTCCAGAGAAGGGTTCATTACCTCACAACCTGACAGAAAACTTGGTTGACCCTGTTCCTCCACTCTGACCCCAAGGTGCCCTAGGTGCCCAACCTCCCCCCTCCTCCATACCTAAACCAACCTATGCAAGTCTTTTTAGCCACAACCGTGACCCCTCCAAAGGAATGCCTCTATGTGCCCTTCCTGTTTCGGCTGAGGAGGTTACTATTGAAGCCTCAGATGTTGGTTCACTAGAAAAGGGATGGGGATTCTGTCTTGTAGGATGTTTTATAGGTAAGTTTCTGAGTATGAAGGCTGTGGAAGAATTGAAGGGCAAATGGGAAGTCCAGTGCAAAATCCTCCCTCATGCTCGGGGCTGGCTAGTGTTTCAGTTTAATTCATAGGAGGATCACACTTCTGTATTAGCTGGAGGGCCCTATCTCTTGTATGGTAAGTCACTGCTCCTAAAGAAACTCTCCCCTGGCTTCCGTTTTGACTCCAAGGCTTTCATGCACCTACCCATTTGGATTCAACTCCCAAACATCCCCTTAGAGCTATGGACTGAAATGGGGTTATCTCGGCTGGGCTCAATTCTTGGTACCCCGCTATGTACAGATCAAATCACAAGTACATAAGCTAGAATTAGTTATGCTCGGTTGTTAGTGGAGGTGGATGTGGGGAAAAAACCAATTATGCAGTTTAATGTGAACGTACCGTCTGGAGAAAGCTACTCTCATCATGTTGTTTATGAAACTTTCCCCAGCTTTTGTTATGCTTATCAGAATTTTGGCCATTCCCCTTTTAACTGCACTAGTGGCCAGTAAGTAACCCTAGAGGCAAACAAGACAGACCCTACCCTACCTTCGGCTTCCACTATTGCAAATTCAGGCCAGGAACTTCAATTCTCTGCTCAGGGTGCAACAGGTGGTGTAAGGTCCATAGGGGGGCATCGAGCCACAAAGGCAGTTAATAGGCACTTAGTCCCTGCTCATGCTCGAGGTAGTCACACTACAGGTCAGGCTACTACTCGTCCTACACCCTCAGTGGCGACAGGGGTAGCATTACTAGGAGGTAGTGGGGATCATGGGTAGAATCTGATTCAGCCTCAGGTTCAATCTTCACATGCTTTAATGAATCCAAGTGGGGGATCTGCAGTGGGGGCTTCGGATGGGTTGCAATTGTCTGAACAGGATATGAATGTTAGTAGGGAGTCAGAGGATGTGATTTCAGTTCAGGGCTGCCTTCAGGATACTTCAGGTGTGGTTTCTTCCAGTAATTCTCAGTCACAAAGGGCTAAGGCTACAGTGGGTAAAAAACAACTGAAAGGGGGTGCACCATCTTAGGCCACTCAAGGGCAGTCCAAGCAGGAGAAAGGAAAAGTGTTGGACCAATGGTGGTTGACAAATTAAATCCCTTTATATTTTGATAATAATAAAATATATAGAATTGATTAAGAAATTATTTCAGGTGTTGTAATTTAAATAGAAGACTTGTGCAAATCAGGATAGCAAATAAATCAGTGTGAAATCAAGATGGAAATTACCTTCAACGTTCTAACGACATTCAATATTGAAGATTATGGGAAGATTCTATTAAATCTATCTGTTGGAGTCCTCACTAGTCGACTATAATGTGGCAAGTCGACTAATAATATCAGATCTTTCAGTTCGTGCCAAAATAAGTCGACCAACATGTTGCAAGTCGACTGAAAACAACAGACTTGTAAGGTGGATAAGTGCACTAGTTGACTAATATAGCACTAGTTGACTATTCGAAAAGCGGAGATGGAACCTGTAGGAAAAACATTGGTACTAGTCGACTATAACACCTCGACTAGTCGACTATCAGGTGAAACTAAACAAAACTTATCAGGATCAATCACAAATGGAAAGGAAATAAGTTTGCAACATCTATGAGCAATCAGCAACCGCCAAAAGAAGATCTACAACGGCTACATTCATCTGAAAGTTAGAAAATAAATTAAAAACATCAAAGGATCGTATGGTGAGGTCTAAAAAGCAAAAGCATACCACTATTGTTCCTAACTTTGCTCTCAATTGCTCTTAGCTTGTTCTAAAATTGTACTGAGCATTATTAATTCTTCTTTATCTTTGTCACTATTGTGAGTTAAGTGATTGTGTAGAAAATCACTTGTGGGGTAGGATTTGTGCCAGAAAATGAATCGATTGTGAGGGATGGCTTGAGCCGGAAGTCAAGTTGTATTGAAAAGTTCACACTAAACTAAAAATTGTGTAGTAAGTCTTACTCTTTGCACCGAACCTCTATAAAAACAGTGTTTGCCTCTCTTCCCTACTCTTTGCATTTAAATTTGTTTAATTATTTTGTGTGTATTAACTTCTGGTTTTTGTAGAACTTTACAAAAAAAGGTTTAAAGATCTATTCAACCCCCCTTCTAGATTGTTTACAAAAAGGAATAGTTACCCATTCGAAACCAGCAGGAGGAGGTACCCTCCTCCCCTATGATATGAACTTATTTTGCTAGAATATTTGGGGCCTTAATAAGGCCTCGAAACAAGTGAGTGTTGGCAAACTTATTCGCCAACACCATTTCCAATTAGCTGGGTTGTTAGAAACAAAACTGAGTACGTTAGGGCTGCAGCGGTTTGTACAACACCGCTTTGAGGGATGGCAAGTATGTCACAATTTTGATAAAATTGAAGGGGGCCGAATGGTGGTTCTATGGAACCCTGCTTTTTGTTGCTATCAAGTCGAAGATATCGGGGAACAGTTGATACACTGTCGGGTGCAATGTCTTAGTACACAGCACAGGTTCTATGTTTCCTTTATTTATGGCCTCTACAGTGTCGCAAAGAGAAGAGACGCATGGCAGTGTTTGATGAACCTTGGTGAGGGACTAGACTTACCTTGGTGTATATTGGGCGACTTCAACTGTGTGTGTTCTGCCTAGGAGAGAATCGGATGTGTCCCACCCTCTGCTTATTTATTAAAGGACTTAATGGATATGTGGATCACCTTAGGGCTGGCTGATGCTCCATCTTCGGGGGAATACTACACTTGGCACAAAAATCACCTCTGGGCTAAATTGGATCGTGTGCTTATAAACTCGACTTGGACAAATGTTGGACTGGAGTGCACAGTATAGTTTCATAGCATGTTACCAATCTCGGGCCACACTCCTTTTGTTGTTGGGTATGAGTAGATGAATTTTCAAGGCAGGAAATCATTTAAATTATATAATATGTGGTTGCACCACCCCACTTTTCAGTCCATTCTTGATCAATGTTGGGATACAACTGTGGAGGGTACTAAACAATACATCTTCTGTCGGAAACTGAAAGCTCTCAAGTGACCCCTGAAACTTCTTAATCACAACCACTACTCAAACATCACGGTGTAGGCCCAAAAAGCCACAGAAGAATTCCAGTAGGCCTACCACCTCTCCTTGAGCAATCCACGTGATCCAGCCTTAATTCAAGATGTTGCACTTAAGTGTAAGGTAGCTATTTTTTTAGTGGAAGCTGAGAGACTATTTTATCAACAAAAAGCCAAAAGCCAACATATTCATGAAGGGGACAGAAGCACATCGTATTTTCATGCCCTGGTGAGAAAACGTGGACTGCATAATGCCATCCCTCACATTGTGAAAAATGATGGAACCAGAACTTGTTCTCAACTGGAAGTAGCTTCAGAATTTCTTCACTTTTACATACAACTCCTTGGCTCCTCCACTCCTGATTAGAGTATTGACCCTGTGGTGCTAAAGTTTCGGAGATTGTCTCACTGATGAAAATCGGGAGGGCTTGGTTTCTCCAATTACTGATGCAGAAATCAAGATGGCCTTATGGGATATCGGCAACGACAAAGCCCCCGGTTCGGATGGCTACTCCTTAGCCTTCTTTAAATCATAGTGGGCCATTATAGGACCTGACCTCAGGGCAGCAATGCATGAATTTTTTCGGTCAGGCAAATTGTTAAGGCAGTTAAACCATTCACCTTTAAGCCTCATCTAGAAGAGAAAGACTGATAGAACAGTGGTTGATTTCAAACCTATTGCTTGCCTAAATGTCATTTACAAGGTGATATCCAAGATACTGACTAGTCGGATGAACCGGGTGATTGGGAAAGTGGTGGATCCCGCCTAGGCAGCTTTTATCCCCGAGCGCAATATGCATGATAACATTTTTCTGGCACAAGAGCTGGTTAGGGGCTACACTAGGAAATGCATCTCCCCTAGATGCATGATTAAAGTGGATCTTAACTAGGCCTACGACACCATTGAATGGAATTTTTTGGAAGCCATGATGCTTGGAATGGGCTTTCCGATGGTTTTCATAGGGTGGGTCATGGAATGTGTCACTACTACTTCTTATTCAATCAACATAAATGGCTCGCTTCATGGCATGTTCAGGGGTCGACGTGGCTTCCGTCAAGGTGATCCTATGTCCCCCACTTTTTTTTTTGTTGTGCCTGGAATACTTCTCGCGGTTATTGAAGATGAGAACTACCAACTCCCCTTATAATTTCCACCCCAAGTGTCAAAAATTGGGCATTATCCATTTTGCCTTTGCGGACGATCGTATGTTATTCTCTAGGGGAGATATTGATTCTATTACTGTCTTATTGACCTCTTTGGATGATTTGGGCCGAGTATCGGGGTTAAAGGCTAACCCAACAAAATCGAATGTGTATCTAGCTGGTGTGTTCGGATGGGAAAGGGACTCCATCCTTCAGATGGTCGGTTATCCGGCAGGGGAATTCCCCATCTGATACCTAGCGATCCCCTTTGTGCCTATGAAAGTTTCGGTGGCTCAATTTTCTGTCCTTATCGACGCAGTGGAATCTTATCTTAATGAGTGGAATGGGAAATCACTTTCTTATGCTAGTAGGGTCGAGCTTCTTCATTTGATTATTCAAGGGCTCTTTTCTTTTTGGTTCTAGGCATTTCCTGTTCCAACCACCATATTGGACCGTATTAACTCTATGTGTAGACTGTTTTTATGGGGTGGAAAGCATTTTCGTGTTGCTTGGGATAATGTTTGTGTTCCAAAAAATGAAGGCGGCTTAGGGCTGCGCAGTTGTAAATTGTGGAATATGGCACTATTGTCAAAGGCGCTATGGAATGTTCACACCAAAACTGACTCCCTATGGGTCAAATGGGTACATGAGGTTTATTTAAAAGGTTTGGCAATTTGGGATTGGAAACCCCATCCTCGAGACTCTGTTTTTATGAAAAAGTTAGCAGTAATCCGTAATTTACTCCTGGACAAGTTGGGTGGGCGTGTAGTAGTGGAGGCAAGATTACATTCTCTTTGTGTAAATGGCAATCTCTCTTCCCAGCATATTTATGAAATCATCCGACCAAAACACCCAATTTGGCCGTGGATGTCATTCATTTGGAAGCAGTATATTCCCCCTAAAATATCAGTCACTGTATGGCTAAGTATGCTAGACCGGCTCCCCACCAAGGCTAACCTTCCTTTCTTGGAAATCGACCAATCTTGTAACTTCTGCAATGGGGACATAGAGACAAGAAGACACCTCTTTTTCCAATGCCCTTTTACTAAAACAGTCTGGAAAGGGATTTGTGACTGGTTGGGGCTACGGGTCCCTGAGGCCAATCTTCATCAGGCCATTAAAAGCATCCGAAGGGTTCACTCTGGTGCGAGGGTTAAAAGCAAGGCAGCCATATTGGTTGTCCTTTGCACTCTCTATTTTCTATGGAAGTTTAGGAATGCACTCCAAATGGATGCCTCCTCTATTACTTGTGCAGATGCAATTTTCAAGATTAAGCTTTTTATCTACAAAATCCTGTACAGACTATATCCCCCTGAACTCATTGCCTTCTAAACCTGGGCATTCTGACTTCCTGGACGTGGCAGAGTTGGCCCTATGCACTTGCGGGGAAAGGGATTTTTGGGATAGTGTTGATGGGTAACAGTGGCGATCCAGCACCAGGGGATTAGTCATGTGGTGTGTGGATGAAGTAGGAAAAACGTCAAGTGGAATTAAAGGCATAGTCTATGTTGTCCTGAGGTGTTTGGTCAGTTAGGGTGGGTGTGAGTAACCAAGCGGGTGATGACACCAGGGCTATCCCGGAATATCTCTACTGATGGGGGTGGAGTTGTTAATCCTTGTATGAGAGGTGGTTGCAACACACACCTGCTGTAGACTGAGTGAGTAGTCGAAACAGCCCTGCTGGTTTTAGGGAATATGAGGCACGGTTTCTTGGCCCACTAAGCAGAGTTGGGGGATTAGAGGAAGTCTATACTGATTTGGGTTAGCTAGATGCAGCAAAGTATCATGTGGGGTGAGCAGGCTCCCGGACTATTCTGTCAGAGATAAAGCTAGAGGCTGTGACTCTGACTCTGGATGTCTCTTTCGAATGTTGGGATGGAGGGGAGTGGCTAGGAAACTCCTGGTCGGATGGAACAGATTGAATGGATGTCCCTGCCTGTTTGCGAATCCTTACATTTTAGCTAGGAGTGCATATGGAATCCCCATAGTGGTTGCAGGCCTTCCCCTACTATGCGTTGCCTCCTAACAGTCATGCAGGTAGCCACACGCGGTTTGTGCTCTGTTCTACTGGATGAACAGCGGTAGTAATTGTGTAGGAGGGATGAGGTCCCGGATCCGGATGGATTACCTGGGTGCACTAGTCAAAGGTGTTGCACCTTCCCTAGATATTTTGGTCCTAGCCCCTTACTGTCGCTGTCTTAGTGTGGCAACACCTACCTAAGTAGGCTGACACTAGCAAGACGAGAGAGTGGTTGCTGAGAGTCACTGCTGGGCACCAGTGGATGGGGTGTTTCAGAGTGTTGAACTCGTGGCTCACCCGAGTTGTGGGATAGACCTCAAGATAGGTGGTAGACGTAGATAAGGTGGGTGGTCTTTGATGATTTGCAGTGTGAGGTATGTCCGGAATTGAGTGCGGTGGTGCGGCGAGTCTCTCTCTGTGCTTCACTGGTGGTCTGGTCTATCCAGACATATTTTTGGTTTGGGGAACTCGAGATGATGGAAACTGCCAACAGGAGAGGAGTTACGTCAATTTGTTTCCCACAAGCTACTATAGCACAACAGTGCTGCATGGGCGATGCAACTCTCATGTGGGATCCGAAAGTGCAGTGATGGGTAGGCTGAATGGTGCTTCTGTTATGGTTTCCTGTCTAATCCTTGGCAAGCAGTGCATGGCATCCATTGTTAGCCTGCTTCCCTGACGATGAAGCAAAGGGTGCAGACCCGTTTTCTATCTAACCGTTTGTTCATTTTGCAGGTACAAACTAAGGCGGTCCTCTTCCATGGTGGCTATCACTGATGACATATTTGAGGTTGGCATGATGTGACGATCCAAGACTGTCGGAGGGCTGGTTTCCTCCGGCGTGCCCACTTCCTGACATTCTGTGTCCTGAGTCTTTCAAAGGACCCTTGGAGTAACTCTCTGTTGCGGTTGGACGATGGACGTAGGCCACACTTCACTCTGCATGGTACTGTAGCTCCCATACACGCTGCATACACCTGCTTCTCAATGATGCCCCTGATGGAATCCCTGGTGACCTTGACGTAGATGCATGATCAAATCCTTTATTCGTGGACAGTGGCTGGAACACAAGGGCCTTGCCTAAAGTACGTTGCATGCAACAGTGCCGTGCATGGTACTGTTCATGTGCAACACCTATTTACTACTACAGGTCCCTGCCTGCTTGTACACCATATGGCTGGAAAACGTGTAGTTGCTAGAGTAGAGGTTTTTTCCACTGGAAGTACCACGCTGTTGTCAGAAGTAATGTTTAACCACCAATGGTATTGTTCACCGGTCGGTGGTACTGTTCATTGGCTGGGGTTACTGTTCACTGGATGGGTTTACTGTTCACCGGAAACAATACTCTGTCTGTGGAGAATTGAATAGCATATTACCAGGCCAATTCCCTGGTAATTTCCTATTTATCCTTCTCCTCCATGTTTTGTCTCCATAGCCTCCTATTGATATCTATACCAATTTTTGGCACATTTGTCTTAGGTGTATTGGGGATATGATGAATGGATTAGTAGGTGTTATAACATTCTTCACTTGTAGTGAGTTTATTGGAGACTCAGTCTTTTTGAGGTCGGGGTATACCCCTTAGGACCATGTATATAAACATTCTTTTGGTATAATATATTTACATTTTACCAAAAAAAAAAGAAAGAGCTATTAGTAAGTGAGTGTGGTCTTTGAGTGGTTCTCTCAAGCTTTAGGCGATTCTCATGGTGTTTCCTAAAGTCCCGCACGATTCTGCTCCTGCTGCTTCTTACAGTGTTTTCTTTACGACTCTTCCCGCCACATTTTCGCTTCTGAGTGGTATTGTGGTGCTAGTTTCGCGTCTTTGACTCTCTGGGGGTCAGTGACGGAATGTTTTCGTCTTTTGTGAACAGTGGTTAGCATCTTCGGGTGATTCAATCCTTGACGACAGAATCCTTGTTTCGGCTAGGAGTTGAGTTCCTTGTGCACTTGCGACACATCTAGTGGGAATTCCATCCGATCCATCCACTGATCTTCTCGTAGATTTGGCTCTGGGCTCTATTGATTTTTTTGGCGGTCTGTTTCCCGCCCACGAGAATTTTGATTTCGGTGTCCACTCCCCCTCCCCCCCCGTGTCTCTCT
The DNA here is from genome assembly GCA_027563915.1 of Erythroxylum rotundifolium. Classification (NCBI taxonomy): domain Eukaryota; kingdom Viridiplantae; phylum Streptophyta; class Magnoliopsida; order Malpighiales; family Erythroxylaceae; genus Erythroxylum; species Erythroxylum rotundifolium. The sequence continues at coordinate 19,438 of JAOSBO010190990.1, forward strand.
GACGACTCCATCTTCGGCTCTCTCGTCAGGGACTGGTTTGAATACTTGAGATTTTTAGGTCTTATGGGGCTAACAATCACTTTCGGCATTCCTCCCGTTCCCTTCTATGGGGAAACACAGCTAGGCCGCCAAGAAAGGGCGAAATATTACTGACGATTTCTTTAAGGGGCTACAAACTCCTCCGCAAGGGGCCAAGGTCGATACTCCAAATCCTCTCCCCATGGGCAACCGTCCCCTAGCTGCTACTGGCTCTCACCCTCTTCCGGCCATACCAGGTATGCTTCCTACAACCCCCTCTTTGTGGACTCATCAGAAGGGGGATGATGTAGCATCCACTTCTAATGAGAGTACTGGAAAAATTGTTGTTCCTGGTGGAGGAGATTCGGAAGAGATAGAGGTGGATCCTAGTGAAACAGAGGATAGTCCAGAGAAGGGTCCAACTCCTCAAAACCTGATAGACAACCTGGTTGTCCCTGTTCCTCCACCCCAACCCCAAGGTGCCCAAGATGCCCAACCTCCCCCCTCCTCCTTATCTAAACCAACCTTTGCAAGTCTCTTTAGCCACAATCGTGACCCCTCCAAAGGAATGCCTCTGCGTGCCCTTCCTGTTTCGGCTGAGGAGGTTACTATTGAAGCTTCAGATGTAGGCTCACTAGAAAAGGATTGGGGATTCTGTCTAGTTGGATATTTTATGAGTAAGTTTTTGGGTTTGAAGGCTGTGGAATCCTTGAAGGGAAAATGGGAAGTCCAGTGCAAAATCCTCCCTCATGGTCGGGGCTGGCTAGTGTTTCAGTTTAATTCAAAGGAGGATCGCACTTCTGTTCTATCTGGAGGGCCCTATCTCTTGTATGGTAAATCACTGCTCTTAAAGAAACTCTCCCCTGGCTTCCGGTTTGACTCATGTCCCTATTTGGATTCAGCTCCCAAACGTCCCATTAGAGCTATGGACTGAAATGGGTTTATCTCGGCTGGGCTCAATTCTTGGTACCCCGCTCTGCACAGATCAAATCACAAGTGTAAAAGCTGGAATCGGTTATGCTCGGCTGTTAGTGGAGGTGGATGTGGGGAAAAAACCAATTATGAATTTTAATGTGAACCTACCGTCTAGAGACAGCTACTCTTAACAAGTTGTTTATGAAACCTTCCCCAACTTTTGTTATGCTTGTCAGAAATTTGGGCCACTCCCCTTTCAATTTCACTAGTGGACAGAAAGTATCTCCAGAGGCAAACTAGACAGATCCTCCCCTCCCTTCGGCTTCCACTATTGCAAATGCAGGCCAAGATCCTAAAACCTCTACTCAGGGTGCTGCAGGTGTTGTAAGGTCCATAGGGGGTCAACAGGCTATAATGGCAGTTAATAGGCACTTGGCCCCTGCTCATGCTAGAGGTAGTCCCACTACAGGGCAGGCTACTACTCTTCCTATGTTGGGACCCGATCCGGAAACCGGATCCCAACCGAAACATAATGGGAAAACAAAACGGAAACGAATAATTAGGAAT
>JAOSBO010191020.1:0-20926 GCA_027563915.1 Erythroxylum rotundifolium
TCTGCTTTTCATTCTGTCTTATCTTTGTTTGTCATCAAAATTACTTTATACGTGAAGTCAAAATTCTGACTTAACATACATGGTTTCATGTCATTAGTGATTCTCAATATGGTTTGACTTTATTCCTTTAACCTGAAGTCATCATGGTTTGACATTAGACTAGGTTATCTTTAACAGGATAACCAGAATCATGCTGAGGGATGTGAATGACGTAGATGAGATTTGTATGTCTCTTAAATGAGAGAGATATCATTTAATCCTCTGGACAAGTTTGACTGAAGAAATGCATGGCCGTGCTCAAATGAATTGAAGAGGAGTCATCAATGCCATTTGTTATAGTCAGTCAACTTGGGAATCAAGAAACTATGATTAACTAAAGGTTGACATGTACCATGCCTTATGATTAATCTTGAAATCATGTTAGAAAGAGACTGAGTTTGTAACCATAGTTACAGGTTAAATCATACTACCAACCCTCATTTGATTTGGATAGTCATAATGTCTTGCTAGAGGCCACTTATGAATTATAGGCCTTGAAGTGTGATCAAGCCCATTGTCAACATCAAATAACCTTACAAGGTAGCATACAAAGAGTGATGTGACTTAGGCTTATTCTCTTGGGCCTAATTTATTAGGCATTGGATAAATATATGTGGATATGTTTATTGGGTTAGATTCAATTAAGTTGTAGGGATTTTATTATATGAGATATAATATGGGTCGAAACTTATTAGGCTTCCATAATCCTAATGGGTTTAGGATTATGATATTCCTATTCCTAATAGGTTTAGGATTAGGGTTTCTCTATAAACTGAGGAATTATGTCTTATTAGAAGACATACGAAAACCCTAGCCACCTAGCTACCTAACCGCTCGTCACTTTTCCTGAGAGAAAAATTGTGTGACGTTCTAAAGTGTTTTAGAACATGTTAGCACACATTAGTCGCTGCCTGGATCGTTCATCCTCATATAGATACCGGTAGAGGACATTCGCGAGCTGCAGTGTCCAGATATCTGGAAAGAAACCTAATCTGCGTGCTAGAAGAGGTAATTCTGCATACTTCTTGTTGTGAAATTTTGATTAACCAAAACACAAGACCCAAATTTCTATGGTCCATTCCGCTGCGCAATATGCATTCCTGGGCCATAAGCGATCCAACACATCTTCAGCTACCCCTATGGAAGTTCCTGACACCACCTCAGTTCGGGATAGACCACCAGAATGTGATAACGCTATGCTAGTGCTGCTTTCTATAGTCGAAGACTCTTCATCTGATTCCGATGAGGTTCCCACTACACCTACTCCTCTTACAGTTCCTCAGAAATGAACGAAGTAGCTAACTCGAAAAACATTTCGCTCAACTCGGCGAATTCCTTCTGATTGCTTGACAGTGGACAATGCGGTATCGTTTAAATTTTACTCTTCCGAAGTTAAACCTAAATGTGGTTCTCTTAGTGATATCAAGCTAGTTCTTGACCACCTAATTAATTTATATGAATTTTAGCAATATCAACTGGATGTTTTGTTATCTGAGAGGACATTATTGCAAGTTACGTTGCTACTAGAACATTATGATTCTAAATTGGTAAAAGAATTTTATTATAATTTGACTGGTGATTTATTTACTGATACTAGTTTGAGCTATAAATTGGTGTATGTAAGGGGATGTTGATAGACTAAATGTTTTTATGAGGTTTGAGAATCTGACTGGAGACCAAATTTATGATGATGATTGGACTATTCTGAATGCTCTAATAGCTACTGTGTTAATTAAAGGCAAGTTAACTGCTTAGCCATTTAGTTAGGTGCTACGTTCCTCTATGTTGACACAAAAGTATTTTGAGATTTATAAATTAGTTTTGGCTAATCGGGCCCAACACGCATGTTGTTTCAGTTCATCTAGTGCAAGCTAAACTGGTTTATGCCATTGGCACTAGGGTGCATTTCAATTTGGATAATGGTTTAAGTATGAAAAAAATTCTATCTTGAATAGATGTGTGAGAGGATCACATTGAAGTGGGTTGAAGGATATCATCAGTAACTTGGAGATTGTATATGTGCGTGACTCTATATTTGTCTTTCTTAGTTAGATGCATAATCTTTTGGGATTTCAGGTTGTGGTGGGTTTTCGGTTTGGTGATTATCAAATGGATGGAAGGACTGATGTGCTGATTTATTTTTTTATTGGTATAATTTCATCTTGGGCTGCAACGTTTGTTAATTGATTTCTTTATGTGTGCGACATCTTGGATTGTTCACGATTGGGTGTTGATTATGGTTCACGGCTGGGTTGTTTTGTTTTTTATATGTGTCTGCTAGATTTTGTGTGAAGGCTTGTTTGTCTGGCCTGTTATGCTTGATGTCTTCCTGCTGTAGCTTTGAGTTATTATTGTAATTTGCATGAATCAGCACATAGTTTAAGGTGACAATTTTCATATCTATTTTAGTAGAGCTAAACCAATAGGAAAGTTGTCTTCTTTTCTATCTCAAGTGTATTTTGTTTTGTTCTTAGTTAGTTAATCATTTGAGTTATTTGTCTATAGTTCTTTCGTTAAAATATTGTTGTGAAAAATCTTCAATTGAAGTTAATATGGGTCAGTCGTATTGTTGGGTATGAATTACTTTCATAGGTAGTGAGAACAAGGGGTAGTACAAAACTATTGTTGTTCTTTAGTGAAAGTATTAAGCTTGGTGAGGGCCCCGTAGACATAGACAGAATGTGCAAAGCTACGTTAACAAATTTCGATGTTGATTTATTTTGATGTGTTTAATCTTTTTAATTTTCCGTTTTTGCTAGGAATGACAGGAAAAAATTTGAAAGTTTGTGAAACCTTTACATCCTTCGGATTTTTTAGTTAACATTTACAACCAAAAAATTACTGCAACAAAATAAGGAGGTTTTAGACGCTTATGCCTAGATGCATCTAATAAGTGTCTTAAATAATCTAAGAATTGGTGGAGTTTTTGGACATTTATTTAAGACGGCAAAATTTATCTAAAAATATACTAAAAAAGAGTCTAAAATTTCTAATTGACAAGACAAGAATTGGCGTCTTTTATAATTTGTAAGATGCATGCATTCAAGAATAACCCCAGTCGTATAACCTTCCATGTCATATTCTTTTTATATTTTTACAAAAAGATTACTTTTATTAATTAAACATTTTACTATCAAATTAAAAAAACAATTTTACATGTTACATGGACGCTGAGAATAAATACTAAGAATTTTCAAAATCTAACAAAATTTAACTTTTCTCCGTTCTTTTTCTTCTTCTAACTTATAGGATAAAAACAATGGGTCTCAAAATCTATTATACCATTTCATCCGCTCCTTAAACTCTATATATATTCCTCATTTTTCGTTCTTCTATTGAGCTCATCCCCTATTTACTTTTATTCTCTCTTAGATTTCTCTGACTTTGCGATCTGAATTAGGTATTTTTCGAACCTAATCTTGGTAATTTCTGTTTTCTGTTTGACTATCAACTATGCTATCATATGTTTCAATGGCTATTTAGGGTATTGTTTGGGGGCTAGAAACGTGGATTTTTGTGTTGGTTTCGCAATTGGCAGCTTCGATTTGTGTTTTCTTATTGATTTTTGTATTCATTATCGCTGACTTTGTTTTCTTACGGAATTATGAGTTATTTTCTTCTTTGGCATTTATCAATTAGTTTTTTTAATAAGAGAAAGGGCTTGGTGGTTTCGAATATATGTTTTCTAGATGATTTAATTTGCTCCAAATTTTCTATTTTGCGATTGATGAAAGAGTGAAATGTATTTGGATCTTGGGATGTCACTAAAGTGTGAGAGGGTTTTTGGTTATTTAATGTAGAAGCTTCTAGATCGACTAAACAAAAATAAGTTTTTATTACTAATTTTTATTAGTAATTTCAATAAAAGAGAATATCTTATCTTATCGAATAATTTTTATCTTCTCTACATTTTGGTTTCAAGATCAACTGCTTTTGGGCCTTCGTGATCGTAAATTACCATTTTTTACTCCACCAACCATAAGTTTTTTTTAATTATTGACTTTATGCTCTGAATTTTTCAAATGACTTTGATCTTCATTTAGAGCTCAAATTTGAAGATCTTTTCATTATGGTTAATGATTTTGGTCCCATATTAGCTAACTGTTCTTCTTATCATTCATTAATTTTATGCTTTGATTTTTCATTCATTTATTTCTGAGAATAGAAATGTGGACGAGCATGAAATCGTAATTTATTTGTTTGTTTGTATTTATTCAAAATATGTGTGAAGGTTGTTAATTGCAAATCTATAGGATCAATGTCCATAGGTATAGATAAGAGCTAGATTAACACTATATTACATTTCAACGAATGCATGTCATATGCCAACACCTACCATGGTAAGAAAGGCTTACATGAACCATTTGGACAAAGTCTACAAATAGAGAAACATATCGTGGTTTACACCAATAGAACTTTTTAAGGTGATCTCTTTCTTACGCATGGTGCCTATGAAATAAAGAAAAAGAAAAGAAGACCATTGTTACTTATCTCATTTCTAGCATTTTTTATCGAAATTGATACTGTGTTTGGTGTATCATACAAGCAGAGTTACAACCGAAGAAAACTTTTATTATAAGATGAGTTTGAATAATATATCTTTATGGTCCCGGATGTCAAAACCATCTTTCCTATAGCCTTAGTATATCCATGGGATTATTGAAGCCATAATGCGTACAACTAATCTATCCATTCCACTAAAAGTAAGGGCTATCTATCTCTTGATCAACTACTTAACAGATCACAATTACAAATATTATATGTCATTTTCTACTACATCTGTTATTTATTCAACTTGCCTCTTTGACATTATGTCATGTTCCTCTAATTATTGACCTGTCTTCAAAACTTGTTCTGGTGATAAACATGTTGGATGTTTCTAACCATAAATTGTACATTGATCGATGGAGAATTAATTTGATGAGTATGTGGTTGTAGCTCATCAATCATGCAACTCATTTTATGTTTGTTTTGGTATGCAATTGTCTTTGTATTTCTCGTATTACAGATCTTGTTCTGAAATGATTCTTTTTTGTAGCTCAGTGGAAATCAGTCCATCACTGGCTGAAATACAAAGAAAAACTGTTGGAGAAGTTGGTAGTCACTTGTTAAAGTTTAAAGTGGAATGTCATGATACTGCTAATCGAAGTAGATGGGGTATGCTTTCTTCTTGGACTTGTTCAACTTCTTTTTGTTAGTTAACTGTAATTAAAGTTTAGTAGTTAGCACAAAATTAGACTGAAGATTTTAAATTATGGAGGAATGAATGTGGATCATATTTGTATAGGAGCCACTCCTCTTCCTCCTAAAATGGAGATACATAAAAATTTTAATAAATTTCATTAATGTGTAAGAACATGATCAAAAGTCAAAACTTGCTCCACACAACAAATCTTAAGTTCTAGATGGGATGGGTTTGGCTCCCTCTACATCACCCTAGTCTATGGAAATCTCTCTCTAGGAAAGCATAAGTTGTCCCTGTATTTCCCAGGATTGAAATCAATAAATCATTTATATAAAGGCAACTTAGTCGCTTAAAATAAACTTGCTTAACATTATATATTCTAAAGGTTACAAAAATTTCCACTTTTCTACTCAACTTCATTTTCTTGTTAATGGAATTTTTCTTACGATTGTACAGAAATGCAATAAACTTACATTTAAATATTTAAGAAAATAGAAAAACTACAGTTGCATTTGTAGTTTCTATATCTTGTGGTTTATGGAGGAGAGTTCCTTGTTTTTCTGTGAAAATGGCTATGGTGATACCAGTCTGTTATAAATACATTCTAACGCCTTATTTTCATTGTTTTCTTCAACACACTTAATATATTTCACCTAGTTTTTAGCTAAATGTTTTCTCAGTAATTATCAACCTTCTAAAATTCACAATTGAATCTAATTTTTTTCGTCATAAGGGACTTGGACCAACAACCATGTTGGGCAATCATGTTAAATGTATGCCCTATATTGGTTGAAAATTTGTTTCCTGGGGCCAACACCATAGACTTCTTAAGCTTTTGAAGATGATTGATGTTTAGCATTAGTTTCTTTCAAGCCCATACCCCACCGCAAGATCAGGACCGTCACCGTCGTGCCTCGTTGCCATGAAATAAGGTTCTAAGTAATTTACAATCTCTTATATCTTTTGATTCTACTTTCTTTTAAGAAAAAAGCTACATTGGTGCAACATTCTTCTGTTTAGATTATGCTTTTAGATCTGTAGCCTTATCTCTTCTTACTCAATTCTCATGCGTTGATTAACATAATGAATCCAATTCTAAACTCTCTTTCTGATAGGTTGTCAAACGACCAAAAATAAAAATATATTTCCAACTCTCCAAAAACTAGTTAGCTAGTGGTGAATCGAGTCAAATCTGCAGGGAATTAGAGCAAAGTTACTCAAATGCTCAGAAAAATAACTAATTAAAAGACTGATATTGCAGGAGATGTAAATAAAAATAAAAGCAACGCAGAAAATTAAAAGAAAGCTATGCTAACAGATACAACATGAGCATGTTGTATTGGCACAAAACAGGTCTGAACAGGAAATAATAAAACGAGATTAAAATGCAATGGATGAAAACCTAGCCAAGGTACTCTACAATTTAGCTTGGAAATTTGATCATTGACATCATAAAATAAATTAGACAATTTAGGTAGACAAAGTTATAACTAAAGGTGACACACTCATTAACCAATCTTTTCTTACTTTGTCGGTAACTCTGGGAAGCGCCTTGACAAGTTACTTCCCTAATATAAAGACAACCTCCAGGAAATGCCCTGACTAGATTAGTCTCTAGTTGCATTAAGAATGAAAAAGACCCTTTTCCTAACCAATAAATTCGGAAACGTCGTAATCTATTAAGTTAGATTATTTAATTCCATCGATTTCACCACCAACATCCATCGTTCGTAAGATAAAACCAATTCGCTACTTTGATAGAATAATATCCACGACAATACTATCCTATTCAGCAATTTATCACTTAACCAATCACACAACTCTTGGCATTGTATAATAAATTAAGCAATAATAAATCTCGTTCAAGCACGGGAATTAAATAAATATCTGATTTCAATAAACAAATAAAAACATAGTCTCACAAATCATCCATAGCTGAATATCCAAGCACCCTGACTAGAAAAAGGTTTAGTTGTTCATAGCTAACCTGAGAACACAAGATATCATAGAGTTCATCTTGTCTCGACAGCAAAATAACATAAAGACTCCAATAACAATGGTGGCTGGCGGTTGAAAACAGGAGAAGGAAGAGAGTAGCTAAAAGTGTGATTTCCTTATGCCATAAGGAATTTATATCCTCCCAATCCGTAACCCTAGCCAAAGTTATGAGATATTTCCTAATTAATCTTCAAGTAGGACTCTTCATTTTGGCTTCCCAGCTTGTATCCGACGTCTCCAACAAAGATCCAAACCAAAATAGATGACGATTGGGCTTAAAAACTCATCCACAAAGTCTGCCTAGTTCTTGCTTGATACGAAATGGTCATGTCATATATGTTTCCAGTATGTAACTTCTTCAAAATAGCCCAAATCTCCTGCATTACGACTCCAATCCCCACTTTGGTTTGCTACTCATATAACAAACACAAAAGCACTCAAAAAATACACAAATAATAAGCAAACACATGCAAAATGAATGCAGACTATCCTAGAAACCATGCATGAAATGCAACCTATCACATAACCCCACACTTAAACAGTATCTGTCCTCAAGTATTCAATCCATTCAAAACCTCAAGGCTTCCAACCTCTTATCACCATTCTTTCTCCCATACCTAACACTTCCTAAGCCAACAAATAAAATCATAGAATCAAATAAACGATGCATGAACGATAGATCTCCTAATTAATTAGGAATGTTAACCACTTCGACAATACCTTATAAAGAGCAACAACACCCATACTCTCTCCGATTTCGCTCAACATTCATGTAGAATTTTTGGGTGTAGTGCTTCTCTCAAAATCAATTCCTAGTAGTCCTTTCCATAGTCCTGACATAGAGTCCAATCTCTACCACTAGCTCGGATTTAAAAACCCACATCGATCAACTAGGTCTTTTAAAGGCTTGTACTGTGGCTATGGCGTTTGATAAAGAAAGAAAAATAAGAGGAGCAAGTATGTACCAAGTAACTCATATATCATATGACACATATGGCCATAGAATTTATCACAAGTTGGTCGAACCATTCCTTCCTATCCAATCATCATTCTCCATTCATTCATCAAGCTGTTTCTCATAAATTATGGCTTAGCAAGTTTCAACATTAATTTAAAGTTTAGAGCATTAAACTCGCTTTTAAAATTGTTTTAGGGGACATTGTTGAATCTAAATATATATTTTTCTTTCCTTATTATTTTTTTCTTTTTTTCTTTTTTTCTCTTTTTTTCCCCCGAATTATTTTCTAACTCTCAAGCCTAACACCACGCAATAACTAGGAGCATGACATAAACATTATACACATGAAGGATATGATTTAACAAAATAGATACATGTTACTTGGCAATTCCTCTCAGTTGGGTGTCAAATTCTAGGGCTAAAGAAGAAAAGAGGATAGGGTTTTTTAGGTTTTTTTTAACATAAGGCCAAAGAAAGGTTTTAGGCTCAAACGAGGAATACAAGGGATAATTCACTTGGTGGGATACTCAATGAAATTGGATAGCAAAGGGTTACATAAACAATGCCTTAGTTTCATCTCGATGTACTAAATATGGCTTCGATAGGAACTCAAATGTCAAATTATGGTAGGGAACACACTATACACGCACACACAAAAGAAACATGGAGTATATATAATGATGTACTCCCTCTTAAGTGGCTCAAAAATCTCATAGTTAATTTTGTGTGGTATATGTTATTACTCCTATAAGGTATATTTTACCGAGGGCCTATTTGATTCTAAGTGTATTAGTTAGTTCAAGTTATGCTAGGATGGGAGTCAAAATAAATCAATTAGGCTAAACACACTTAAAGAGTTCAACCTATTAAATCACATCAAGATAAGACTATTTAAGGTGGGATTTACTCTGTTATGCATGTTAATTGATGCATAAACATTCTAAAATGAAACTAAATAAACTAACAGGTACAACTAGTTACCACATGACAATGTCGTATTTGCAAGTAGACCTATGCACAACAACGCAAACAATACTTGCAAAAAAGACAAAATGCAATTGATGCAAAATCACAAAAACACTAGAATTTTTTTTTTAATATCAAAAGAAAGAGGTCTCCCCACCCCACACTTATAACTTACATTGTCCGCAATGTAAACAAAGATAAGAAAATATAAATTAAAGGCCTAGATTAAGGACAGAAGTTACCAGGATTATGGTGACGAAGGAAATGGAGGGGACTCGTAGCTGAAACAATGAAATAAGGCTTCCACATTGTGCTCTATCTTATGAACGATACACCACAAATATGTTTGCTCCCGACATAATGCAGTAACCTCAGCAACAAGGTTTGCAGGTGGTGCGTGTTTAGTACGCCAAAGTCCATCCTCCAGATTGATCAATTGAAATTGACCACTTGCTGTAGCCTTCACTAATTTCATCCTGCAAAGAGAAGAAAAATCTAGTGGCTAGGCTGGGCGGCCCACTGTTAATTAGTTATATCCAATGGAATCAAAACCGCACAAGTTAATGGCCATCTTTGTTATGAGCTGTCCTAAAATCAAAGGGTGTTAATTGCGGCTCACAATGTGTTTGATTTGGGTGGCATAAAAATATCCTAAATTAACTTTATAATTGTGGTCAGTGCATCAAATCAAAACTAATTCTTGTCGGGAAAAAATATGAGAGTTTTGCAGTTTGCCCGAAAAGTTATAAGCCAAAAACCTATGAAACAAGCGATATACTGGGTTATGCAAAGTAATGGCTTTAGAAGTGGATACGTTATATGACTCAGTATCGACAAACAAAGCACTATAAGCTAAAATCTCATCGAACACATCTGGGTATTGTAAAAATGCATTAACATAATCAGGAGATTCAATGCTCATTTCGTTTTCAAATCCTAGTGCAACATTGAAGTCATCTAAGCTCATGTTAAATGGTTGCTACAGCAGACAAAAACACATTGTATCTTGACAAGCAGTATCCTTACTGACATGATCTTTAAACTGAAAAGAGGCAAAAAAATTTCTCAAACAAGTTCATTAACTGCATTAATGCCATCCAATTCAAAGAACACTTGGAAACCAAAAATATGAATGAGTCGTTGAAATTGAGGTTCTAACCCGGAATATCCATCCAGACAGCAGTAATGGATGCGACCCGTAAGTCTCTCCAACATTTGATCGATGAATGGAAAAGGGAAGTGATCTTTATGTGTTGCAGAGTTTAACCTCCTATAGTCGATGCAAACTCGCCACCCATTCTGAACGCGTGTTGGAGCCAACTCCCCTTTATCATTTTTAACTAATGTAATGCCCATTTTCTTTGGAACAACTTGGGTTGGGCTGACCCATTTGCTATCCGAAATAGCATATATTATATCTGCATCAAGTAACTTAAGAATCTCTTTCTTCATGATTTCCATCATCAGAGGATTTAACCAACATTGTGGCTGTCTACTCAGTTTGTAATCATCCTCAAAAAGTATCCGATGCATGTATAGAACATCGGACTTAGACCTTTGATGTCAGAAATAGTCTATCCCATAGCTTCCTTGTGATCTTGAAGTACCCGGATCAAACATTCTTCCTCTACCTTACTTAACTCATTTGAAATAATTATTGGAAGAGTGTCTCCAACACCCAAAAATGCGTATTTAAGGTGAGAAGGCAGTGGCTTAAGCTCCAGATCTAACGGTTTCACTACAAATAGAAAAATTCGATTTCTGGAAGATACCAAATGGTCATGTGGCAGATACCACATGGTCATGTCGTATCGGCCCAGTGAATTGTACCACTTGCTTTCTTCCATCTGCATCTAGTTTCCATTCAGATCATTTACTGCACGAAACGAACGATCTGGTAACACCCAATTTTTGTCCCAGTTTGTTAACTTTGGAGTCGTCAAGTCTTCAGTCAAGGCTACCTGCAAGGCATCACAACTACAAAACTCCAAAAATTTATCAACAAGGGGGTTAACACTATTTATGGCAAAAGCAGATGCATAATCACTTCGGTGCTTTATTGCTTTATTGATATCAAATTTAATCACAACACCATCAAATTCCATTGTCATGGTTCCAGCGTGCACATCTATTTTTGTTTTAGATGTTTTCAAAAATGGACGTCCTAGTAAAATCATGCTAGAATTTCTAATATTCCTATCATCCATATTCAACGCATAAAAATCAGCACAAAATACTAATCCATCAACCTGAACCAGGACATCCTTTAATACCCCTTCTGGAAAGACACTTGATCTATCCGCTAAGGTTAAGACAACCCCGTTATGTTTCAAAGGACCCACATTCAAAGAAGTGTAAATAGATAACGAAATTAAATTAATTGTAGCTCCTAAATCGCACATAGCTTGCTCAATGCCTACATTACCTATTTTGCATGAGATAGAAAACATACCTGGGTCACGCTCGTTAATGGGTAGCATACCTTGTAACACTACCGAGACTGATTCTCCCATGAACACCCTCTCATTGTCACCACCTTATTCATTCCTGTGCATAACTCTTTCAAAAATTTACAATACCTGGGTACATGCTTGATTGCATTCAACAAAGGAATATTGATTTCAACCTTCTTCAAAGTCTCAAACACCTTCATATCATTAGCATCCTTCTTCTTCTTTGCCAATATATGAGGGAAAGGTGGTTTCTTAGGGTTAGGTAGCACAATCTCGATGTTTGGGGTTGCCTTTTCTGTTTCTGTCGATACGACATAATCATGTCGTATCGCTTGTTTCAGGTCTGATGACTCCATTTCCTTCCCACTTCGAAGTGTGATAGCACTGACATTGTGTCCTGGGTTTACCTCTGGTTGGGAGGGTAACCTACCCTGATTTTCCATCCTTGTCATCATGGAGGTTAGTTGATCCATGCATGTCTCAAGGACTCCCATCCTGCTGTCATTTTTCTCAATAAATTTTGTTAACATCTTTAAATCATCATCATTACCTTACTTTAGTTGTTGCTGGTACTGTCGAGGTGGATTGTGCTGCCCTTGCTGGTTATTTCCATTCTCATACCTCATATTAGGGTGATCACGCCAACCTAGATTATATGTGTTCGAAAAAAGATCATATTTTCAATTGTGATTGCCATAATTACCAATGAAATTTACCGTTTCATCCTCTTGCAAGGTGGGGCATGCATCAATTGGGTGCTCTTGAGAAAAACAAAGTTCACATGTTAAAGAAGGTTTGTGGACTTGCTGCACAGTGCTAGCATTACCAATAAATTGCTTCTCCAACAAATCAGTTAGTCTTTCTAGTTTAAATTCAAGACTAGAAGACCTTACCTCATGTACTCCTTGCGTGGTAGTGTTAGTGCGCGTGCTAAACTATTGCAAATTTGCAGCCATAGCTAATATCAACTCTCGCGCAGCTTGAGGGGTTTTGTTCACTAATGCCCCTCCACTCGCAGCATTAATATCTCTTCTCTCACCTTTTATAAACCCCTCATAAAAATACCGAACAAGGAGTTGTTCAATAATACTATGTTATGGGCAACTTGCGCACATCTTCTTGAATCTTTCCCAATACTCATACAAAGATTTAGAATCCTGCTGCTTCACACTAAAGATTTCCCTCCTCAAATTCGCAGCTCTAGATGCAGGGACAAATCTCTCTAATAATAATTTGGCCATGTCAACCCACGTATTAACTAAACCAGGAGGTAGATAAAATAACCCTTCTTTCGCAGCACCCTCAAGAGAAAATGGACATGCATAGCTTGATCTGATTTTTTGTAACTCCTCGTGGTTAAACCCCAATACAGATCACGTGAAATTCCTTCAAATGTTGATTTGAGTCTTCAGTCTATAACCGATGGAATTTTGGAAGCAACTAAATAAGTGTGGATTTTAACTCAAACCCATCATCCCTAGTCTGATACTGAATGCACAAGGGTTAGGGGTTCACAGGTGGTGCAAGCATCTCTCGTAATGTCTCATGATGTGCCTCTGCCATGTCTAGTTCTGAATCGAAGTCTGACCCAGATGAAGATATAGTGATTTGCTCTTGTTCTGATGGTGGCGTAATCGAAAACACCGTAATCTATTAAGTCAAATTATTTAATTTCATCAATTTTACCACCAACATACATCGTTCGCAAGATAAAACCAATTCACTACTTTGATAGAATAATATCCACAACAATACTATCCTATTCAGCAATTTATCACTTAATCAATTACACAACTCATGACGTTGCACAATAAATTAAGTAATAACAAATCTGGTTCAAGCATGGGAATTAAATAAATATCTGAATTGCATAAACAAATAAAAACATAGTCTCACAAATCATCCATGGCTGAATATCCAAGCACCCTGACTAGAAAAGGGTTTAGTTGTTCATAGCTAACATGAGAACACAAGATATCATAGAGTTCATCTTATCTCAACAGCGAAATAACATAAAGGCTACAATAACAATGGTGGATGGTAGCTAAAAACAGGAGAAGGAAGAGAGTAGTTAAAAGGGCGATTTCCTTATGCCATAAGGAATTTATATCCTCCTAATTCGTAAGCCTAGCCAAATTTAGGAGTGATTTCCTAATTAATCTTCAAGTAGGACTCTTCATTATAGCTTCTTAGTTTGTATCCGGCATCTCCAACAAAGATCCAGCCCAAAATAGATGACGAATGGGCTTAAAAATTCGTTCACAAATTTTGCCCAGTTCTTGCTGGATACGACATGGTGATGTCGTATCTGTTTCCAACACATAACTGCCTTAAAACAGCCCAAATCTCCTGCATTATGACTCCAATCCCCACTTTGGTCTCCTACACACATAACAAACATAAAAGCACACAAAAAACACACAAATAATAAACAAACACATGCAAAATGAATGCAGACTATCCTAGAAACCATGTATGAAATGCAACCTATCACTTTCCCTTCTAAAATGACTAAAACAGTTACAGTTACAGTTCTTTTTCTTGTTCATATTCACATATTAGTCTGGATCTCCTAAACATCTACAAATATTATTAGTTAAGAAAAAATCCTAGTTGCTTGATTTGATGAAAATGTTTCTGTCTGCTGTTCTAATTAGTTTAACATAGAGAAATGAGTTCTTTTAGGTAGCACGGAGAAGTCGCACAAAGGTGTGCTGGAGCTATGATCACTAGAAAATCGTTAATTCTTAGCCGATTGTAAAGTCCTCGGCCAAGCTTTTTTTTCGTTCTTTTAATTAGGGAAGGGAAGATTCATTATGAAAATTTCTTTTAATTGGGTTTAGCTTGTGTTGGTTTTGTAGTTTCCAACTTTCCCTTTACATTTTCTACTACTTGTTGATTATGTTGCACATGGTGATGTTCTTCTTGGTATGACTCATTCATTGAGAGCCTTAGTTATCTGTACTTGTCTGTTGTTTCTATCAACTTGTCTAATGGTTCATAAGTCAAACTTTGATGATAAGATCCTTATATGTACAATATGGACTATAAAATTTGCAATCACTATTTTGATCAGTATCTAGCCTTTCCCTATTCTCCTATAATGAATAAAAGATAGGAGTAAGTGCTGATGTTGTGAAGTGACTGGTTTGTGTCTGAGAATATAAAATAATTACACATGCTGACTGCATTCTTTTTTTCTTATGGAGCTTAAAATTTTATACTAATGGGATGTGTAGAATGGGTTGAAGTTTTTGCGCATAGGTTAATTGAAGTAGTAGCTTTGCTTATTCATTTTTTTATTTTATTTGTTAAATTTTATATTTCAAATTTCTCTTCATTGTAGACTTACAACTTTCTATTGCAAATTTCACTTTTTCTTCTAAAATTTATATTATGTTTATTATTTATACTTAATATCAACTGTGAAAGTGTGAGTTATTAATTTAGGTTCTTATATTTCCTTATTTCGTAAATCATATTTACGAGTCATGTTACTTTTTTAAGGCCTATAAAAAAAGAGATCCTTGAGTATAACTTTATTTTTGTTTGAATTAAAATAAAATAATGATTATCTAGGCTTTATTAATCCAGCAATGACACATATAAAATAAAGTGGGAACAAATTATAATTGGCCAATATGTAGAGGCCTCATCACTGCACATATTGAACGGTGACAAATGTGAATGACCCGATCTTTGTATAAATACAACTCTTATCCTTTTCATCGTTGTAGCCTCTGGTTCAATCTTAATGCTTAGACACGCTACACACAGCTTGAATTGAAAACAACATTTCCTGTTGAAGACATCAAAGACACTGAAAAAAAACAACCCTTTTGTTGAAAAAAAACATAAATGAAGATAATGCATTGTTCTCTGATTGATTTCAAGAATTATATTAGTTGATACTTTAATGGAGAGATTGAAGTTTACATTAATTTTGGACTAATAGTTTTTGTTAATCTCTACTTGCCAGATTCCTCAAGTTTTGAATGCCATGTGCAGGGGTGAAAACCTACGAGTAGAGGTTTGGTTGGTTCTAAAATTTTTATTATGATGTTGCGTATGGTGGTTTCTACTACATTTTCCATTAAATCATATAATTAACTTGCATTAGCAGTGTTGTAAGTTATTTTTCTTCTTTCTATCTTTCAGGTGCCTTATTTTCATTAAGGAAAATAACTGGACCCTGAATGCGGACATGAACGGTTGATGGAATGTGAGGTTTGACTTGTAAGGAAATGTAATGGAGATGTTCTTTTGAAGTTGAGATTTACAGCTGCAAAGTTCATGTTATTTTTGTTTGACTAAGTTGTGAATGTTATAAGATGTCTAATACATACTGGGTTACACTCCTTGTGTATACAAAATATAGAGTAAGAGATTGATGCAATTTATTTGTTTGATTGATTTTCTTTTAGCAATGATCTACGTGACTTGTATTTATTGGTTCCCACCAATTGCTATATTAGTCGTTCTAACGGTGAAGTAATAACAGAGTTTTGTTTCTGTTTTCTCTCTCTTTCTTTGATTTCAATTTGAAGGCATACACTTGAAAAACGGATATCGCCAATGAATTATATTATAATAATAATAAATATGTGATTAATTTATTATAATAATAATAATACATTAATTAAATTTTAATAAATTATATTAAATTTTAATAAATTAAAGCAAATTGCAAGCTTATTTTTTAACTCAAAAATGGTGGAATTTTTCAACTTAAAAAGCTGTTTAGATTTGTGACTTTGATTTTATCATTTTGCCCAAGGACGGTCAAAAGCTAAATATGGGAGAATTTGATGTGTGTTTAATTATTTATGCATTCACTTCTTAATACAGTGATTATTGTTGTTAAGTACTTAAGATACTCATTTTAGTTGACATTTAGTTTTAGGTACAATTTTGAAGCATAGGACCTAAAATGAGTTAAAAGCACCTTCATTGAGCCAACATTTTGAGGTTTAAACTCAATTACCAAAATTTAAAAAAACGATAGAAATTAGGGTGATGATTGGACAAGAAATCACAAGAAGAACAACAAGTTAGGAAAACCTTGGATATACATGGAGTTGTGCCAAAATAAGTTTTAAAAATACCTAGGCTATTATACTCACAAGTATGTGAGGTAGTTGTTGTTGATTACCCAGTGTTGTCTCCCACGAAAGAGAAATTGGTCCAATCAAATTAACATTGAACAAAAATAAAAACAGATGCAATCCTAGACATTCCATCCCGATTTGTTGAGTGAAGGATTTAAAGAAAATCACAAAATTAAACTAAAAAGTAAACTATTTCAACCAGAAGTAAGAACAAATAGATTAATCAAAGTAGGAAACTCTTGAGAATTAATTTTGCTAATTTAATCTCCTATGCATGACAAAGGGGAAATGATTGGATAATGTCTTACTAAAATTACTAATTGGGTTCTAAAATCAATTCAAATAACAAACTAATCTAACTTTCATATTCGACAAGTTTAATATCCAAACTAATTAGTAAACCTAACTAATAATTACCACTTAGGTTAATATATTTCTAATTCTCAACCTAAGCATCTATAGTTCCTCGTTCCATATTAAACTTCTTTTTTTGATCTTTTATTTAATACAAAAATTGTTAGACCCCAAATTTTTTTAATTATTATCGACTTATTTGTTTAATTATTTAATTACGATTTGTTTGTTTATTTATTTATCTTAGAATTTGGGTCATTAAATTTAGTAAGAATAAATAGAGATTAGAATTAGATGGAAAGAATATAATTAAGTTAGAATTAATATAGGGAAGTTAGAATTAAGTTAGCTTAAGGAGTTAGTAGATAAAGACAAAAAAAGGGGTAAATAGACATTGTATTAAATGATGAGGGCATAATTGGGAGACCAAGGATAAAACTTGTCTTAAAATTTAGAAGAAGAGAAGAGAGAGTTGTAGAAGAGAAGAGAAAGGACAGAGAAAAAGAAGAAAACGTGGGAAGAAGAGAAATCAAGCTTGTTAAGGTAAGTTAACCATCTTTTCTTCTTGCTTTATTAAAGAAATGGGTTGTGTTGAGAAGGAAGGGCTTTGAGAGAGAGTGGGTGTTGTGATGGAAGAAGAGGAAGATGGAACCCATTTGATTCCTAGGGTTTCTAAACTAGGTTTTGGGTTTTCTAGCCTTGATGGAATATGGGTAGGTTAGATTTGAGCTTAATTTTTGTTTATTGCAATTTTTGTGATTATTGAAGTTGATGAATTTTATTAGAATGTTATTTTGAATGGAACCTTGGTTGTTTTAGGAAACCAAGAGAATCCTACCAAGAGCAAGAGGAAAGACAACCTTGAGTTGGATTTTTGCAAAGGATTTAGGTGGGTAATGTATTCATAGTTATTGTGTAATTGGGCAAATTCTTGCCTATATATGTGTATGTTGATTTGCATGCATTTGAATTGCTTGAAATTGCAATCGTTATGAATGTTTGAAATTGCATGATGAATTTTGATTATATTATGCCTTGAAAAAGGTTGTGATATTTGTATAAAAGAAAAGAAGAAAAAGTAAAAGAAGCATGAGATTGTGAATTTGTGATTAATTGAATTGAGCATAAAATTTGTTTGTGATTAAGCAAGAGAGGAACTCGTTGCGTTAGTCATATGCACGTTGACCTATAGTCTTCTCCCGGCTGCCCGCTTGAGGCCAGAGATCTTGAGAAATCGGACTCATTTCGTTCACGGCGTAAACTTCGATTTATCCATTTCATTCCACAGAACGCTCGAGCCATTTGTTTGTGCACTGCATCTTTGAATTATCAAGTATGATGCATTTGAGTGATGTGTTTAATGGATAAAATCTATGTATTGTGTTATGAGTTTTGAGTTGAATTGATTTATACTTGAATTGTCAACTATACATGTGCATATGCTTGAATGGTGACCAATTTCCGATGGCTATAAATATATTAGCCTCTGAGTTGTATAGCTTAATCCATTATTTTACTCCTCAGGAGAAGAACAAGAAGGTTGCTGATTCCTTACAAGGCATCAGAAGCTCCAAGATAGTTAGAGACCTTTGTACTAAGTTAGTTAACATCTTAGATAGCATTATAAGCATATCAAACACGAGCATCCATTTGTATTTTTGTATCAAGTTATTGATATGGATTGTTGATGTGTAACTCTATTTTGATTCAGTAATAAGACTAAGGATTAAAGAACTATCTTTTGTTTATGTACATGTTTATCTTTTGGTTAAGTTGTAATGGTTGATGAAATTGTAGGGGTAGAATTGAGTTCTGAACACAAAGTTAAATCTATAAGATTTAAGTAGAATTAGCTAAAGAGGTCTTCATAAAAGTTGTATCTTATCTTTCTAGCTTTCCAACAATATAAAGTATGAAACTTTTGGATATCGGAGCTAGGAGATATGATCATTATAAGTTAGCAATGCTGCACAGGATGCATATAGGATAGCTACAGTGAAAGATGAGAATTGATTGTACATGGGGAATCAATGGAGTTTAGAATTAGGAGTTTAATGAAATCAATTTGGAAATTGAATATTTAAGGAGGTGCATTACATTAGAAGAAGTGAATTGGGAAGATTTTGAGTGAAAGTGATGTTAGAGTGGATATGAGAATCATTGGAGATGCTTTGGAGAGAGTTTGGTATGTTTGGTTGTATTGTTGCATCTTCTTACGTTGGATCTTCTTACCCTGCACCATCTTACCCAGCATCTTCTTACCCTGCATCATCTTACCCTGTATCTTCTTACACTAGATCTTCTTACCCTGCATCGTCTTACCCAGCATCTTCTTACCCTGCATCTTCTTACGCTGGATCTTCTTACCCTGCATCTTCTTAGGTCTGGATCTTCTTATGTCTAGATCTTCTTATGTCTTGATCTTCTTATTTCTGCATCTTCTTATGTCTGCATCTTCTTAGACTGATCCGTCTGACCCATTTTAGACCTAGTTACTTCATCTGAGACAAATTTGTCTTATCCTCCAAATGACGAATTCTCTTTTTGGAGTCTTCATGAAAGTTGTAGATCTCAAAGTCCTTCTAAACCACCCTAAAATAACCAGAATTCAATATTTCTAGTGAAAGTTATGATAATTGTCCTAAGATAGGTACAATATGATTGAGGACATAATCATGGTTGACTCTTTTGGCTATAACTTCATCGTCCGACCTCTAAATGAAGTGATTTTTTAATTAATAGATTCCTAAAATATTTCTCTATCTCTACATAAAATTTTTGGTATATGTTGGGGTTGACTCGAAAAAGATTGATGGAGAGAAAGTGAGGAAAATGACTGGAAGAGCATGAATTGGTTGTTTTACTGAATATACTTCGGTATTTTAATCAAATCTTGGTATGTAGAGCTCCGAATGAGACTATTATTGTTTCAAAATAAACTAGAGACATAGAGCTACAATTGTTATGAAGTAGTCAAATTGTGATTCCGCTGTCTGAACTGGTTTTGGCTAGAGAGACCCCATGGAAATAACCCTATGGGCCCAACACGTTCACGTCTCATGGTATTTCGGATTGTTGGGCTCCAGAATCAGGACCTAGCAAAAATGATGCAAAGTTTGATCATCCTATTACATCCATTAAGTTCAAAAACTATAGCAAATATAAGATAACAACACAGTCCCTCAATCATGCATATTTGACTAAAATAGCTACGTTAATCCTCAAGAAAAGAGATAAGCCCATCACATAAATAAGATTCATCATATTTAAATACTTCAATTCCATATTTACTAACATAAGAGAAGTATTTAAGTAATAAATCAAGAAAATAACCAAATGAACTTTCAAAAGATAACAAAGAGTATCAGTCGATTAAGCTAATAGGGTAGTAAGTTCAGTAAAAAATAGAAAAGTAAAACATAGAGAAATAATGCAAAAAATGAAGAATAGAACAAGCAAACAAAGAACAGTTGAGGGAGTTGCAGTGGTCTCCTGCACTTTTTAGCTCTATGCATTAGCTCTCACCTTTTGCTCCTACTTCTCACCCAGATGATCGGATGCTTAAGATGTTTCCACCTCTCTATTTTTCTTCTTCTCCACCTCACCAAACTAGTCTCTGCTTTCTCTCCTCTCTTCTCCATCTTCTCTCTCTCTCTATCTGTTCTCTATCTCTGAATGTGTCTAGTTATGCAGAATATGGAATGATAGAATGTTAGAATGAGAGAATGTGTGGTCACCTCTCAGTTCTAGCCTTTTTCTAACCTTTCCTTTTCTATTTATAGGCCGAGTGTTGGGCCCCGATTCACATTAGGCTTGTTTAATTTATTGTTGAGGTTTAGCTTGCTTAATTTTTCCTTTTAGAAAT
>JAOSBO010191038.1:0-20917 GCA_027563915.1 Erythroxylum rotundifolium
AATGTCTCTGCATATCTAATGTCTCTATGCTCTCAAAGCAATCACTATTATAGCAATTCTAAACCATGTATCAAAATCATCTTATGAGATTATCTCTATGCATACAAAATCATTTTATACTGTTGCAACAAATTGTATCTTAATCTCCGATGTGAAACTTCATTATATACTGTATAATCTCCAAATCCAAATGGCATAATTAATATTGGGGTTATAGTTCCTCAAATTCTTTTACATTCATCATTCATACGATTTACACATTTTTCTTCAAACATTTTTGTGAAGGGATAAGATTAGTAAAAACCCCTTAACAGTCCCTAATAGTGTCCAACATACAGCTAGTTCTAAAGAACTTCAAATCTCTCATATATTCCTTGTAGCTTCTCACTTTTACTTGCTTTGGGTCTCCTAACATGCCATGTTCAAATAACATACAACCCACATTTTATTTAATCAAGCTAAAATTGTTTCTACCTTCATGATATGTAGGATTTCCTCAAATGTTCAAAAATATTCTCTTCACTTTTCGAACACGCTCCAAATATCCTCTATGATCATAGTCACTAATTGATACAGTTTTTCTTGGATCACTTTAATCTTCATTACCATAATTCTGTCGGAGGCATGGTTAACTTCGATAGATACAACCCAAATTTCCTTCTGCTTATGATTAGTTCTCGTAATTTCTTACGTAACTAGTTCCTCAAATGAGGTAATATTATCACATGTTATTTTCGGTCTCCCAATTGACTTCTTTTCTCAAATGATTTTTTATTCGATTTCCTCTAATTTCTCATTGACTTATTCTAATTTCTGTTCATGCACACTAGTTTCTCCATACATTTCAATTTAATTGCAATCATAACTTCCTGTGTTGGTAACACATTCATCAGATATAATTTGTATATTCGGAACATGTTTACATAGAATATATTGTGGGCCTAAATCCTCCTCACATTAGCAATAATGTCTCCTTAAAGTCAGTAATCCAATCATATAGTTGAATACTTCATATCAAACAAAATGCATACACTCTCGGTAGCATATTCTACCTCTTATGCCTGAGTCTCCACTAGGGATATGACTCCAATATTCACTTTTGATTCATTACGTATTCATTTCAGATTTGTTTCTTCATTGATCACTCTTAAATTGAATTGTCTGATCAACTTAACCTAATTTAAGGAAATTCTTCTTTGAAAGAAAAGTTCTTGATGTTATCATCGATTATCTACTGTCTTAATCATTGCTTATCAATTATTCATAGTACCTCAAGAAGATCAATTTCTATCATTTTGTACAAAGTCATAATGTTTTATGAATCAAAACTCAATGATATAGGAGACATGATCACATATGCTTAAGTGTTTATCATCAAGGTCATCTCATTCTATTTATAGATTTATTTATGACAGATCACCACTTATCTTACAATAGTAATACTTTGATCTCAAATGATCCCCTCTCTTTATCCCTGCCACGGTCAGGGTTTCCTTGCATCGACATATGTCAACATCAACTTTACCTCAATTTTTCAGAATTTACCTCTTCTGGTGTTACATCATTTCCTAGTAATTCAACTACCATATGAGTGCATTCACTCTTCCCATTTGATTCCTCATCTTTTTCTTAATCTCATGCTTACATAAAATCCTCTCTTATATGCATTTCTAACTTTCTCCTAACTACACACCACTCATCTCTCCTAAAGTCAATTATGTCTACTTCATTCCCCTTTTATTCTTTCCTCATTTCTATCTTATCTTCCTATTGTCATTTAGCTTCCACATGTACCTCTTCAATTAATTAAAAATTGTAAATGTATAAAATCATCATGAAATTCTGATCTCAATTCCACTAATATATGTTTATAGGGGATTATAACTCTTGTCACAATTTTCAAACAATTATTTCAAGTCCAATTTCAACCTCTCAAGGTCACTTTCAACTTGGCTTGTACTCTTTAATCTCATCATTTCTACGTATATCCTTATTTTTTTCCTCAAGCAATCCATGACAGTGTATTCACATCCATATCACATTCGAGGACATATCACCAAAACGTAATATTGATGTTATATTCAATAATACATCTACTAATACAAATGTGTAGAATCTTTATCTGTTATATCTGACAATATACTGTTTCTTATTTCTAGATATCTTTCAACCTTCCTCTTCTCACATTACGACAGATCATCATTCTTCTCAGTGCTTCTAACAGCTCAAACTCTTAACACATGCTCATGTGTGTGACTCATATGAATGCAACCCAAACTGGGGATCAGTTGCTACTACCTGCTATGACATGAAAAAAAGGATGTACCTTGACATACATTTCAGAAACGCCTATATAAGATAGTAATTCTAGACTTTGATACCAATTAAATGTAGCACCCTAACTTTCGTAGGACATGTACTCGACATCCTGAGTGAAATTCAAGTCCGTGCCCCGCGAGGCTGACGTGGTAACATACTCATATCGATACTTAGACACTCGAAACTCAGTACTTTTTTTTAAACACGTATGTGGAGATAAGTAATCAAAATTTTAGGCCCATTTTTTTTCAGAACATTTTCAATCGCAACAATACAATCATCATAATTTCAATAGCCATTTGGGCCCATACTTTCATTTCATAAAACTCGAAATCACAATTAGTTATTACACTTTGATCAATCTCTTTTACAAAACCTTTCCAATTGGAAAGTTATACACAACAAATGTATTCAAATACACAAGATACAGTAATTGTGGAAGACTTAATTTGGTACTAAAATAAAAAAAATACAATGCAGATGCAAAATGATCCCAACCTCTAACTCTTTCTTGAATGTGGTAGGTATACTCCCATTTGCCTAACGAACTACTCTTCTGAGCCTGAAAAATAATTGCAAATTTTGGGTGAGTTTTGCAAACTCAATGAGGTAACCATCGTCGATGGTTCACGCAATTCGTGCATCACATCAACACATATATCATATATTTCACATCTTTGCATAATTGATTACATATCACTTTATCACTCAAGCATAGGCAACTTTGCATTTCAATCAATCAAACATACTTGACATAATGCATACGGAATGCTTATGTGACTCTTTTCTAATTATTACGTTGTTGTGATCGAGTGCCTAAACTGTCCCGTATCCATTATGGACGCCGGGCTGATTTCAGTACTATCCCGTATCTGTTGTAGATATCGGGCTCATTAAACATTGAGCCAGAGGCTCTGATGTGCATAATTGAGCTTAAAGCTCTTTTTACGTTGGCTACTTAGGGCACAACTCTCATTATCTGATAATGCATTCATGTATGGAATGCATTTTTCACAATCAATCATATCATAAACATTTAGTTTGTCACATTAACATTCAAATAGCACTTCAATATCTCAATCAAATATCACCATCATTGGACCTTCATTGTCAGGAGTACAACAATCAAGACAAATTCATTCAACAATTCAAACATAATATAAAACAAACATTTAATTGAGTGAGACCATCTAGCTTACTCACGGATCGCTCCCGAAGCTAATTCCTGGAAGTTTCGCCAATTTTTGGATGTTGCCGTTCCAATTTCTCCTCTATATCACACAATATATAGATAACACAATTGCTCTATTATTCTCGTCATGTAAACATTCATATATCCAAACTTATATAAGTATCATCTATACTTATGGTTTATACCTCAATAAAGCCATAAAAATAAAAATTTACAACTCATTTCTTCAATTCAGATTTTTCCTAAGACACACTTTAGGGTCAACTATCCATGATTAATCTAATAATGAAAATGAAGAAATTTGATGGTACTTTCTTCTAGAAAATTGTTCTTTTATCTATTAAGTTTCTAATGACACCAAGATCATCCAATTTGGTTCAGTATCCTAAGAGTTATAGTCACAATACCATTGACTATGTATAATGGAACTTTTGGCTAGTTCATGGTCATACCCTAAAATTGTACAACTCATAACTTTCAACTCAGATATCTGAAAATTACAAAATTAATACCAATTGAAAGATAAGAGAATGGAATACAACTTTTGTGAAGATACCTTTGTCTGATTTAGCCTATATCGATTGAGTTTTTATGCTAACATCAAGAAATAATTTCTGTCTCAGGTAGTACTACAACCTCAATTAAGACTCAATTTCACACCAGATTGTGAAAGTTCTAGAAATATAATTAGATTTAGACTTCTGCACGAAAGTTGTAGAATTACATCTTTAATTTACTTTGAATTAAGAATCACCTCATTTGGACATCTACAGCTCAAGATATCATAAAAATACCAACACGCATCCAATAAAAATTCCTGCATAACAACCTTGGGTCGCGATTGTGACGAAACTTCACCACGTGATCGCAACTTCCGCAGTCACCCAGCAGAGTTGCGACCGCGACACGTCGCGATCGCGAGCTGTTTCTGAAGAACTGTACTCCTTCTTTCTTTTATTTTTATCCGAACTTCACTTCCATTTTAAGCCTAGAAAATGAGGTTTTTAGGCAAAATCTTCTTCTAAACAATTGTTCATCTATGTCTTAAGTTTCTAAATAACCTAAGTTCATATAGTTTGTTCGAATATTCTGAAAGTTATACACAATTACTACATACTGTTCAGAAATAGAGGGGCATAATCTAGAACTCAACTTCAAGACAAATTTCAAAACTCTTAGAGACAGAATTCAAACTCAATTTATTCATGACAATTGTAGCCATTCGTCTCTAATTTAATATAAATCAACAATCTTCTCAATTGAACCACTCTAGAACAAGTTATGGCTAAAACACTGAATCATATGCAGTGAACATTTTCCAATCCATCTTCTTCAAGTTTTTCCAGATTTTTACACCTAACATATTTCTACAAAGATCATCCTTTTCTACTCCTCATTCTCAACTCCATTTCAACTCCATTTCTACACTCAACCATTAAAACAAATAGGTTATATACGTATTTCCATACTCATCAACTTCCAATTCTCATTAAAACATCCATTTCACAACCAATTCATCTTTAAAACATGTGTAGCATAACTCATAGTTTCTTACTCATCGTATACAACATCAATCATCCATAAACAACTCCTAACCCATTATTTAGCATTTACATGAAACAAACATCAATATATAAATATATATATGTTCATTTCTTCACCAACATTCTAGCATATACAAAAATCCTTATCATGATCATTCTACCTCCACAAGATTTATAGCTCATCAATAAAAGCAAGAAAATTACACACTCTTTATCATTCACGACACCCACTTACCCAAAACAACATTTCATGAGATTAACCTCTAAATATCATCACAAATCCTTCATTTAACCAAAAACCCATGATATTTGACAAGATACTTACTTGATTTAGCTTCCAATTCTTCAAATTCTTAAAAAAAACTCAAAAATCCCTAACTTCATCAACATCCCATGATCATGATCATCTTGAGGTTGGAAGGTTT
Organism: Erythroxylum rotundifolium; assembly: GCA_027563915.1. Classification (NCBI taxonomy): domain Eukaryota; kingdom Viridiplantae; phylum Streptophyta; class Magnoliopsida; order Malpighiales; family Erythroxylaceae; genus Erythroxylum; species Erythroxylum rotundifolium. The sequence goes on from JAOSBO010191038.1 coordinate 5,481, forward strand.
GGGTTTTTGGTAAGAATGGAAGAAAAGGCAAGATAAAAGAGTAGCATGAAAGATGAGAGGGTTGGGTTTAACATGAATGGATTTTTGGAAGAATAAAAAATCAAGAAGATGAGAGGAAGAGAGGAGGAGTTATGAAAATGATGGAGAGATCCAATATAAACCCCAATAGCCCCTTTTTGAGAGAAGCTTCATGAAAGAAAAAACCAAAAAAAAGGGGAGTGGGGAGGCTTTTAATTTTTTAAGGTTAGTGAACTTAAGGCATTGTTTGGCAAGTGATATTTGTCACTTGCCACATGTCCATTCCTAAAGCATTTGATTGGTTCTTTCATTTAACTAGTCCCATCAATTTCAATTCCTACTCCAATTGTTCCCCAATTTGCAATGGCACTTGTCAATAAATGCTAAAGTCATTTATCAAAATTTCCATTGCCATTGGATAGTAACTTCTACTATCGTTTAACCATTTTTTTGCCACTTGGCAATTTTCCTAGTTCAAAAAAATACCCAACAATTTACAGAAATTTCCCCAAAAATTCCAAAAATTTTAAATCAATTTATACACTCCCCAAATCAATTTTCAACATATATAAAGCCACATTTCCTAATATACTCACATTTATAAACAATTATACTCGAAAATTGTCAATGACTGCATGTACAATTATTTTTATATGCAAAGATTCAATATTCATGTGTATGTGCATCTTGTGTAATGCATGAGCATGAGATGTGTTTCCTAATTTCTTAGTAATGTCTCACATTTATTATTTTATCCTTAACATAGGTAATGAGAATTTACACTTTGAGGTAAAGAGGGTTGCCCATATTGCTTTAAAAAGTGGTTTTTACCGGCCTTCATTATTTAAAGATTCATATATCTTTTACAAGTCAAACGATAGGTGCCAACGATCAGGAAACTTATCCCATAAAAATCAAATGCCACAAACTCTCATTCTTTTATACCAAAATTTTGATGCTTAGGGTATTGATTTTTTAAGACTATTTCCTTTGCTTTTTGGTTTTCATTATATTTTACTTATAGTTGATTATGTCTCTAAATGGGTGGAAGCTAAAGTCACCAAAGCTAATGATGCTAAATTGTTTAAATTTTTTTTCAAGCCTAATATCCTTTCTAGGTATGTGATGCCAGAAGGCATGATAAGTGATAGGGGAACACACTTCTACAATAGGGTGATGGAAACATTGTTTATAAATTGTTTCTGATATTTTTTGCTTAATGTTTTGGGTATTCATGCATGAATGTTTAATGTTCTCATTTTCAGTAGAATATTTATAAATGGACTCACTGCCATATTTTGATTACAATATGTAGTTATTGTACCTATGATTCATTTCTGGTAAACTAATGGTTATGAATCATTAAGGATAGCATAACATAGGTTAAATGATCCGAGCTTGAGTGGTTGTTACCTATATTAACTTGTTTTTCTATTTCATAATGCAATTATCATACTAAATCTAAAGAGCTCGTTCTAGGTTGTTGTCTGCTCAAGGTTACACGCTAAGTTTTACTGATTATTAACCTTGGTAAATTCTGCAAGTGCACGGGTTGTTTGCGTAGGACCTAAGGTGCCGATCCCACAAGGAAGCCTAATCTAGTCCTAAAATCTAAGGTCGCCTTAAACTACAATAATTCTAAACAAATAACTAATGCAGAAATTAAATGAATCGAAAATCAATTATGTAAATTTAAAATGGAAAAGAGTAATAAAACAGTAATAACACAACCCAACTCGAAATTAACCAAGAAATCACCAAGTGAGAGAAAGGGTATTTTAATTCAAAATTAATGAAAACTTAATCAATTATGCAATCACCGAATTAATGGGTCTAGACGATCTTAGGGTGAATACTCCCTCTCGACTTATAGTTCTTAACCCTAATTGATAATCTCTTATTCAAATTATGGAAATTGTGATATCTTGATTTGCAATTGACCCAAAACTGAAATTAGTTCTAAAATTGTCTACTAATCTATCCGGAATCTATGCTCGATCTCTCGTTACACGACTCTACTAGTTTGATCCAATTCTCTATTTATCAATTCACCTAACTCTCGTTAGCCCAAATGGATGATTTTTACCTGGCTCACTTATTAAGAACATAATTAAAATCATAATCAAATCAGAAAAAACATAATTAATTAAATTTCATTAATCTCAAGAGTCATAATCCGAAGGTGAGTATAAACTTAACTCAACACTTACCACAACGATTCTTAACACCTATTCCAATTCTATACATGAACAAAGCTGAAAAAAATGGAGAATATTGTCAGGAAGAAGTGGCGACAATGGGAAACCAATTGTTCTGGGAAGTACGTTGCGTCTAGCTCATCTTTGTGTCTCTCTTCCTTCATCTCCTTCCTCGATCTCTTGATCTCTCTAGAGGTTTCTCTCATAATATGCTGAATGACTGTCTCTTGTAAGACTCTCTAGGCTCTCCAAAGACTATTGTCTTTTGTCTCATAATGTTCTATTTATTCTATGGAAGCCTGGAAGTTGAATAATCAAGTTGGTTGCTTGGTTATGGTTTAGATTGTAGTGTTGTGATTTATCTCCGTCTAAGTAAAAGAGTTTACTTCAAGGGAATGATGAGTTTCATATCATGATAGTAGTTGACTATCGATAATGGAACTATTAAATGAATCTGTAATTAAGTATGTTTATAAAGAATAAAGTAGACCGTTACTTTAATCTTAAAACATACAACTTAAGCATACGTTTATTACGAACCACAATCTTGATGAGTGGTGAACTTATATGTGTTTTATTATAATTCTTAATATGATCGGAATGGATTTTTACATAGTATTAATCTAGTGTTTGCATGTTGGAATTATTAATTGAAACAAGTATCAGGGAACAATCATTCAAATAAAAAGTTTATAGTGATATCATCACTTTTAGATGTTTTATGGAGATTGGTGTTTAAATTGGCACTAGTAGTTTGATGGACTAGCCACCCATCAAGTCTTGACACCAAGATGAGATCTTGTGTGTTAATCACCATATAGGGTAAAACGGGAGATCTAGAAGGAAAAACCAACATAAGGGCAAACCGGTAATTATACCCTTTATTGTGTGGATTGCTATAATATGGTTCATATTAGAGTTTGCAACTGGACATATTGAAACATGTGTTCTTATAATATTTAGTAATTCAAGAGTTCAACTAATTGTCTTTAGTGGAATGACATTTAGTTAATAAGCTAGACTTAATTCTAATGAGATTAAATTAATTCTGGGCTTATTGGATTAAAAAGAAAGAGGTACATTTGATGGACCATCTTCCTTCTTTCATCATTAAAAACTGAAATTGATATGTCACATTTAGGTTAATAGTCTTTTGATATAGCCATCTTAAAGACAAATGAGAAGAGTCTCATTTATTGGCTTCTTTATGATTGATTAAAAAAGAAATGATGCATTTGATGCAAATCTCTTCTTTCCTTTGAGGTTAACCGAAATTGAGGGTGTGTAAGAAAGGGTTCTTGCATTGTTTTGACTCTCTCTCTCCTATCTTACATGGTGAGCCAAAGATTGCATGAGAATGCCTCATTTTTGGCTACTTTCTTCTAAGAAAAATCTCCTCCAAAGTTTTTCTTTTCCTTTCCCACCAAAGGATCTTGTTATCCAAGTTGTCCAAGACGAACAAGTGGTAGATCGGATTGGTTGAGGATACATAAGAAAAGGATACAATAAGCTGAAGAGGATACATCACCTAGAAGAGGATACATTGTCGAGGATAGGATAGCACAGCGAAGAGTTAAAGTTGTAGCGAAGGAGTCGGTAATATTTTCCATCTTGTGATTATGCAAATCTTTTTCCTTATACCGTATCATGTGTGACTATGCATGTTGATTTGGATATATTGCTTCTGCCGTAATTTTGATCTCTAAAAAGTTTTGAAATCTACCATTTCTTCCAAATCGATGCATATTTTATTTTCTGATCCAACATATAGCCTTTTTACACGAAGGCACACATTTGTGATGCGTGTTGATCTAATTATGCAGCTACATCACATTTTCCACTAGCTACTAGCTCTATTCATAACCCGAAGGTCATCAAAATAGTGATTTATTTAACCAACAATTTTTTTTCAAATTATTGCCTACCTTGTCACTTTTACCTATTCGTTTTCATGAAACATACTAATTAAGCTACTTATGTTAAAAGACCTCAAATTATGAATGAATGCAACAATCTAGAGGGTGCTAAATTTACACTAAGTCCTAATTAGGCTATATATTTATCCAAAGGCCCCCTAATCCACTAACTTTGCAGGCTAATGGTTATTCATAATCGAATAGACTATGTCCAAATTTATATGAATTTCAATCAACATAAGCCATTGACACATTCACACACTTCACACAATGTAGTCCTAACAACTATCATACAGTATACAAAATCACATTCAAAAGAAAAAACACAAAATCCCTCCCCACACTTGAACAACACATTGTCTTCAATGTGAGAAGGAAACACACAAAAATGTATTAAAAAAAAGAAGGGACAAAAATTAAGGTAGACAAGGAACAACTAAAATTGAAAATGAAAATAAAAATAGAAATAACATAAACAACTGAGAACTGAAGGCTAATTTGGAAAACAAAAATTGGGTTAGGTTTGAATCCTAAAGAGATGGAGGTGGTGATGGTGTCAATGGTGGCCATTGAATGCCTTGAGACTTGAAATACCGATGGACTAGTCAGATATCCCGGCTCTGGTGTTGTTGTGTCCACTCCATTTCCTTCATCATTATGATGTTCATCAATCAACAACTTTATCCCACAAGCTTATTCCTTCTTAATTTTATTCAAAAAAAATGAAAATAAAACTAACAACGGAATTCAAATGTTCTAAGGAAAACAATCAAAGTAAGTAAATTTTTTCTATAGGTTCCCTCCCATGTAGAGCTTCTTTTAATGTCAATATCCTTGGAAACTCATCCAGGATCAATTATAAGCAGCTTGCTTCCACCCTTTTCGTTCAATCTCAGTTTTGTAGCTTGTTTATTATCTGGAAAAAGGACATTATTTACTTTCCTTGGTTTCCATAATGTTATCCATATTGTCCTATTGATTATTTTTCAATTTGTAGCTAGTAGGTAAGGTACAAATCACAAAATAATCAATAGGAAAATATGGATAACATTATGGAAACCAAGGAAATTGAATAATGTCCTTTTTTCAGATAAACTGTCAATATAACAGCGAATAACAAAACTCCCTGATTCTTCTATTGAATCCAACTATTTGTCTTGTAAGAAGGTGAGTTGCTCTCTTTATTCCTGAATCACCTTTATCTCCTCTGCTTCTTCTGCTTCCTAAATAGAGACTTTTGTAGTTTCTTCAAACTTGATGGTTGTTGTCATATGTTCTTCATCCTTTTTTTCTTCAAAAGATTCAAACTCATCAATTATCCTAAATGAGCTACTAACCTTCAAATTCTTAAATACATCATTAATGTTGAACGTCTCTTCATCATCATTTTCATAGACATCCACCCAAGATTTTTCGATGTTCGCATATGGTATATTAAGAACTAGTGAATAAAAGGGAGGGTTAACATTTTTGTCTTCGTACACTTTCATTGTCTCTTGGTCTTCACTAAGTTAGGGTTCGACATGGTCTTCCACAGGTTCTTTTGGCTCTACCTCATTCCTAAGTGTGATAGCCTGGCTTATCTCTATTGAATTTAGTTTCATACTATATAGAAAATTTTCTACACTTTACCTACAAAATTCGCTAGACAGCTGCCATGTTCGAACCTCGAGATTATGAATAGCCATGATTTTTGATTACTTATTCAAACTTCTTTTCCAATATTTTCTAGTTCTCTTCCGTCACTGTGAGCTTATCCATGGTTTTGTCCAGCTTGGTCTCCTATGAATTGGATTCATCATATTGAAATTCAACTAGGTCTTGATCTCCTAAATGAGTCCCCACATTGTTGGACCAATAGAATTCGGGGAAGTTCTGCCACCCCAAAGTGTATGGGTTTACATAAGGATGATGATTTCCCCAACTAAATTAGGGCTCACTGAATTTCGCAAGAATTCCTTGCTCCCTATAATATACATCCTCCATGATTGTTCTTTTTACCTCTTCATAGCATTTAACTATTTAGATGTCTTAATCTCAATCTAAGATGTCATGATATGTTTCTACTTTATGTTCCAAACTCTTTTTATAATTTTTTTTCTTTTAATTGGAAACAAACGAAGTGAAAATCCATAGATTAAAGAACTAAAATCGCCTCCTCGACAGCGATGCCAAAAACTTGTTCGCTAAAGCCTACATGCTAAGTTTTACTAATTATTATCCTTGGTAAATTCCCTAAATGCACGGGTTGTTCACGTAGTACCTAATGTGTCGATCCCACAAGAAAGCCTAATCTCGTCCCAAACTTTAACGTCACCCTAAACTACAATAATCCTAAACAAATAATTGATGCAGAAATTAAATCAATCGATTACGAGAATTTAAAGTGCAAAAGAGTAATAAAACAGTAATAACCCAACCCAACCCAAAATCAACCTAGAAATCACCAAGTGAGAGAGGGGATTTTAATTCAAAATTAATGAAAACCTAATTAATTACCTAATCACTGAATTAACGAGGTCTAGACGGTCTTAAGGCAAATTACTACCTCTCAAGTTATAATTCTTAACCCTAATTCATAATCCTTTATTCAAATTATGGAAATTGTGATCTCTCGATTCGTAGATGACCCAAAACCTAAATTAGTTCTAAAATCATCTTGAGAATTTTTGCTCAATCTCTCATTACACAACTTTACTGGTTTTATCTAATTCTCTACCTATCAATTCAGCTAACTTTTGTTAGCCCAAATTGATGATTTTTACGCAGCTCATCTGTTTAGTTTGTCACTGAACTATTAAGAATAGAATTGAAATCACATTCAAATTAGTCAAAACACAATCAATTAAATTTCATTAATCTCAAGGGTCAAAATCTGAAGGTGAGTATAAACATCACTCAATGTTTAACACAACGATTCTCAACACCTATTTAAATTTTATACACGAACAAAACTGAAATAAATGGAAAATATTGTTGGGAATGGAATCTCAGAAGCGGAGGTAGCGGGAAACCACCTGTTACGAGAAGTACGTCGTGTCTATCTTATCTTTGTGTCTCTCTTCCTTCGTCTCCTTCCTCGACCTCTTGATGTCTCTCTAGGTTTCTCTTCGAATAGGATGAATCACTCTCTCTTGCATAACTCTCTAAGCTCTCGAAAGATTGTTGCCTCTTGCTTCATAATGTTCTATTTATTATGTGGAAGCCCTAAGTCAATATCGTGGTCAAAACGGTCTGAAAAATTTTGCTAAACTTGAGTTTTCGCATCAGCCTGTTGTAGGCACGATTGTGGCCAACACTTTAACCTTTCTTTTACAATTGTGGCCTGATGTGCATGATCGTGGCCTGGTTGGATGCTCTCCTGGCTGCTGCTGGCCGATCCTTCTTTGTTATGATCGTGGCCTAATGTGAACAATCGTGGGCCTGACTTTTGGCCCCTAACTCTTCGTATCTTCTTTGTTCCTCACCATTTACCCTGCAACACTAACACATGCTTCAAGGTACCTCAAAAGTATAACAATTAAGCTCAAATATTCAAACTAACCCATAAAAACACTTAAACACACAAACTAACATAATTAAACCCTAAATGTGCACTCAACACTCAAATTCACACTAAATAAATGACAAATTAAACCCTAAAACATCATACAATTCACAACTATCAGTTGTTTAATGGCTAGGTTTAATTAAAGAGTTTATTTTAATTAGATACAAGCTAAGGGAAAATTGGGGTTAATCGAGCTTATTGTTAACTTGCGCTTAATAGTTTCTAAGAGAGGTATGAGAACAACATAAAGATTAAGTTTGCTCATTTATGTGTAATTTGGAATTAATTGTCATAATTGGAAGATTGATAGATTAAAATGTGCATTTAGTATAAGAAAATTTTCAAATAGCAAGACAAGTTGACGTGTGGAAATTTAGGATGACTAAGCCTATCAAATGAGTGAGAAATGGAATAGGAATTTAGTGACATTGGGAAGCCAAAGAAGGATGAAATATGTCTTACTTATTTACATGAAAAGTGTCTTTAATGAAAGAACACTCATCCTATACCATGTGACCAACACATTCAGCTCCTTTGTAATGTTTCTGTTGTACTCTCTCCTTTTCCTCCCTCTCACTACTGAAATCCACACCTCACCCACACATTTGGATTTATGCTCTAACTTTTTATGTTATCACCCTAAAACCCATTCAAAATCCATCATAAAGATAGCTTTTAGACATAAAATATTGTTACATTTTTCTGTCTTCTTCTTGTCATTGCCAAAACCACCCTACTACCTCACTATTCTTGAAATGTACTTGCAGGCATGTGAGGCTAAGCAAACTTGACATTTGGAGGTGGCATTCAAGCTAATCAAGCAAGTGAAATGCTAACCTATTGTGGTATATATTAGCAGAATTTTTATTATGACTGAATAGGGATTAGATTGAATGTGGAATTGGTTTTAAAGATGTGCTGGAAAATGGAGAATGAATGGTACTTTTCTACTCTGTTTTTGAAGGTACAAAAATAGTAGCTTATGAGCTGTTGTATGGATGATATAAGTTGGGATTTGAAGTATAATTGATGAGGAATTCATGCTAAAGATAGGTGTTATTAAGGTGTTTTCGAATATGAAAAATTAGAGCTGTAGGTGTGTTTATAAAAAGTGATTGTTAGTGACATAAGTGAGCAGAATTTTCTAAGCCTTAGTGCAACCAATATGGAAGTAAAATTAACCTGAAATGAAGAATCCTTAAATTAAATGAAATATGGATAATTTCAGGTGTTAGTGATGTCTCTAAGATTGTAAAATTTGTCAAATATTGACGATAGTAAAGTTACACAAATTGTGATGTTGATGAAAATTTTGGAATTTTAATTTCAGCCTTGTGTGCATGTCGAACCAACAAAGAAATTTCACTCTAAATTGGTATATTTGGACTTGATTAAGGCTAGAATGAGCTTATATTGTTGCTTGATTAATTGGTTAAGAGCTTGATAAGTCTATGTAGTTAATTGATGTCATAACCTAAAGAATGGATTGTTTTGATGTGGTTGAATTCAGATATGGAAATTATGGATTGTTAAAGAAACAAATGAGTTCTTTAAATGTAAACATGATCTTAAGGACATGAATGATGTGTATAAGTTATGGATGAATGAGCATTGAAGAACATGGGGTAATTATGAATGAGAATTAGGTAAATGTATGAATTTATATTGCTGGAACAGGTTTGGTGAATGTATAGATCTAGCTTATTGAAATTCCAAATTTAAAGAAACAATTGTGTGTATATTATAAGAGGCTTTTCTATCATGAAAATGTTCAAGGATAAGTGTAAAGCATGGTTAATGAATTTGGAGTAAATTTGGCTAACTTAAAGGTACAAATATGATTACAAAATCATAGCATACAAAATATAATGTCTGAATGGTCTTAGGATGTATAAGCACAAATTGAGTAATCAAGATCTATGTATAAGAAGAATACATTCCCAAAAAGACAATTAAGAACGCATTGAAACATGGTACATATACAAGTTTATGATTGTATATTCATTTGATTAAATAATTAAGTGATTTGTGAATTATGTGTGTATTTCATGATGATAGATGCGCAAGGCGATCCTCAACATCTAGACATTACTGGATCATCAAGGCAATAGCTTTTCCAGAGCATACAGTGAGTTAACGTAGATGTTTCTCACTATGATTGATTTATTTTTGGTCAAATTTCAGTTATTGAATTGTTATTTATATGATTATTATAGTTCCAGACCTTGTTGGTGTAACACCCTATTACCATAGAGTATATACCCGAACATCCAGAGGACATTCAAGTACATAACCTATGATAATGACATATTAGAGCAATCATAGTCACCTATATAACATCAGATAGAATAACAGAAGATTTAAAACTTATCTCCTCATTTCATTCATTAACAAAAGTTTACATTAAAACAATTATTACATTACCAAACATGTAAAACTTAACAATCCCTTATACAAAAGTTCTACATATTAAAGAAATTACATAACACAATCTATAACTCCTCTAATGTCAGCTGATAGACCTTTGAGCCATAACTTAATTCAAAACGTTGTTCTAGAGAATCTTAGGAACTAGGCCTCCTGTCTCGTGTATGAAAAGCCAAGTTGCAATTTTTGATGAGTGTTGCGAACTCAGTGAGTGAACCATCATTGATGATCTCACTCAAGTCAAATGCAAAAATATCATATATCTAACCAATTTCGCTACATTTTTTATCTTAGAAGGACATAATGAATGTCACATATTTCATATACATTCTTTCAAAAAATGTATAAATAAATCAATCACATTATCATAGCATATCACTTTATCATCACAATGTCAGAAAATGTTTCATAATCATATAATTCATAAATATACAACTGCAGATGCATATGAGACTCTATATTCATTATTATTTGTTATGATCGAGTGCTTTTTGGATATAGATACAGATAATGTTCCATATTGGGATCATTCAGATGCAGAAATCACAGAGCTAGGCTCTACGCACAGAATTTTGAGCTTAAAGCTCTTTTAGACTGGATACTCTGGTCACAACGCCTTTATTTGATTATGCATTTAATGTAATGCTTCAAATCATATAATATGCCATGAATAACATTTACTTATGATGCACAGATAGAATCTCATATTCATCGGACTTCAATCCGGCATTCAACTTTCGTTGAGTATTCAAAAATCATTTAGAATTTAGATGAAAATAGAATACTTACAATACATTCCCAAATATCAAACTCCTTAGACTATTAATGTCTGGAATTCACATACAGATCATAAATAGTTCAATATTTGGAAGTTAAACATAATAAATCAATCCTAGGGAAATCATCTAGGTTGACTCACAATATGCTACCGTATATGCTATTGCTTGGATGGTCGGGTAATGTCTTACCGATGGCATTCTACTTGAGCATCTAAACACAGATACACTCTACACATTACTATTATGATCAAGCAAATACACATTCAATGATGTAGTTGTATATGTGCCATGCTTGATGAATGCTCAATGACTATCCAGGGTTTGTTTCCTTAATCATAATTCATAATCATTCATATATTGTCACTTCGATTTGTCTTGTTTATATTTAGTTTAATACCTCAATTAAACTTGATCATGCTTAACTTATTAACCATACATTTACTAACTCTTTTTTAGCATTACAAGTATTTCACATAATTCCAAATTCTTAGTCGTTCATTCTTAATGCATTATTTAGATCCTTTGGTATACATTTGCATTCATATGAACATCTTCATTTATTAAACACTCCATTTCAAACCTAGATATATTGATATCAAACAATATTTTCCTTAAATTATAACATCAATTATCTATCAAAACTTATCACACATTTAACCAACTTTTCTAACATCAAATTTGGTTAATTTTAAGCCCCAGTCAGGTTAAAATGCATCAAAGTTAAGTACTTTATCCTTAATTGGTTCAAGAATCACACAAAAAGAAATTTTCTCCATCGCTGTGCAATTCCCACAATTGTGTACATCTTCCCACGATCATGGGATGGGTTATCTGAAAGCCTCCATCCATTTCCTTCATTAGTTTTCCAGATTTTCTCAGGACAAGTTTTCGGGTCAGTTTTGTATGACCATTCTAACTTAGAAACTGAGGTTTATAGGCAATATGTTCTGCTAACAAAACGTTCCTATATGTCCTAAGTTTTTGATGAACTAAAGTTAATACAATTTGGATCATTATTCTTAGAGTTACACCCAAAATACTATAGACTATTCTCAAACAGTGATAGTAACCAAAACTCAACTTCAAGCCAAATTTCTAAACCATTAGAGACAGAACTAAAATTCTGTTCCTTTACGAATATTGTAGAAATATGTATTTAGGTTAATATAAAATTGAAATCACCCCATTTTGGATATCTGTAGCTGAAGACATGGCTAAAATACTGATGTCTATCTAGTTGAACCACTACAATTAACTCACTTCAATCATTGTCATGAATATGGTCCCAATTCTTTCTCATTTCAAGAACAATCTTTTAACAAATTTATTTGACAGAAATACACCTTCTTTACACATTAAATTCTAGTCTAATTCATCCACATAATTCCCTATACTCCACGGTTTTCATAGACCAAAAACAAACAATAAAACTTCTAAATTCATGCAACATTTTCTAGCACATATTATCACCAATATCTCAAACATTTCAATCCAATTCAAGCAATATTCCTATACCATTTAACGTGTCATAAAGCTCATATTTTTTTTTACATGTTACACTTACATCAACTGAAAACTTCAAATTAAACCAAGCCTCCATGCAAGCAAAAATCAACACAAACTTATGGTGAAAGCAAGGTGAGTTTCTGACAACAATATGAAGGTCATAATTAGCTAATTTCATGGCTATTTTGTATAGGGTTAAGGTTTGATTTCCGTGCTACAAGTTGGCTATGTTTAACCAAAAATTCATAGAGAAGAACAAGCAATTTCGGTGAAAAAAAAGTAAGGAAACAGAAACTTGGGTGCTGGAATTTGTCACATCAGTAAGCTAGCTAGGTGTCATTAACTTACAAAGATATGTCTTAAAGCATGCTAACCATTTGTTCAACTATTAAGTTGCCACTAATCCACTCATAATGCTACCATTTGTCACAATTTAATCAGTCCACATGTGTAACATCTCGTTCCCATACTAAGGGTTAGAACTTTAATATACAGTATATGTGAGATTAATGAGAGATTAAGAAAAATGCATCTTATGTTTATGCATATTGTTAGCATACACACATGTGAATTTGAATTTTTTCCCATTTCAATAATTTGTTCATTCAATCATTCGACATTTTCCGGGTATAAATGAATGATTTAATGTGATTATGATATGGATAGTGATAATTTTGTTTTGGAAATTGATTCAGTGAATTAAATTATCGATTTAGAATTTTCTAGAAATTTGGGTATTTATGGATTAGAAAAAATACCAAGTGGCAAAACAATCGATAAATATAGTAGAAATAAATGTCAAATGACAGTGAAAATTTTTATAAATGACTTTGGGATTTAATGACTTATGTTATTGAAATTTAGAGACAATTAGGTTGAAATTTGGAGATAAATGGACTAGTAGATTAAAGGACCAAAACTGGGACCATAGGAAAGTGACAAGTGTCACTACCACACACCACTTACTATTTCTTTTTACCAAATTAAAGACCATTTCATAGTCTTTCACTTGACCATTCGTGACATATGCTTCATTTCTCCTTCTTTTTCACTTTTCTTCATCTTTCTCTCTTCTTCACTCACGACACTCTCTTCTCCAAGCATCAAGTGGAACCTTGCTTTCTTCCATTTCTAGCCACTTAAATATCTAGCTATCTTCTTCTAGTTGCTAAAAGACCCAACCCATTTCACTTTGAAAGTTAATTTTCATGGATGTTGAAGGAGTTAGGGTTCATGGAGACTCTTGAAGAAGCCTTAGGTAAATCAAGTAAGTGATGTTTTAATCTTCATGGGTTAGTGAAAATGGGACATTATGATGAGTAATTTGAGGTTTTGTTTCGAATATGAAATTCCTTAGGTAATTTCGTGGGTGTTTGATTTATAAAGAGATTTTTATCAAAACAATTGAATTTAGCGACTTACATTATTCATGAATTAATGATTGTGATGAGTGAATGAATGAATTTCTACCTTCTTTGGTATTGATGATGGGTTAAAGCTAGCATGATCAAAAAAATGGGGTTGGAAGAGTGATGATTTGTTGATAATTGATAAGTTGACGTTGTTGAGATGATTTTTTTTTGGGAGATAGAAAGGTCATTATGATGAACGTGTATATGATTTGTTTTGTTTTTGGTGTGTGTGATCAAGCATGGAATTTGAATTATGTATAGAGGACATTGAACCATAATTGGGGTATAAATGAAGAGGAGATGATGATGATATAAGTTAGAGGTGATAGACTAAGCAAAAGAGATGAATTAGGATGAAATTGATGATGAAGTGTGCTAGAAATGTGTTAGAAGTAGTGTTTCTGCAGAATATGCATCTGTATTTTAGACATATCTCGACCTAAGGATATGAAAATAGGATGATTGTTGATTTATATTAAACTAGAGACGAATGGATACAATTTTTATGAAGAAATCGAGTTTGAATTCTGTCTCTAAGAGTTTTGAAATTTTTCTTGAAGTTGAGTTTTGGATTATGTCTCTATTTCTGAATAGTATGTAGTAAATTGTGTATAACTTTCAGAATCCTGAACCAAACTATATGAACTTACATTCTTTAAAAACTTAAGACTTAGATGAACAATTGTTTAGAAGAAGACTTTGCCTAAAAACCTCATTTTCTAGGCTTAAAATGGAAGTGAAGTTCGGATAAAAATAAAAGAAAGAAGAAGGAGTGCAGTGGTTCAGAAGCAGGTCGTGATCGCAATGCGTCGTGGTCACGACTCTTCTGGGCTAAAGCGGAATTTACGGTCGCGACACCGCTGGTGATTTACAAAAGTCACAATCGCAATGCAGGTGATTTTTATTGAACATTTGTTGGTATTTTAATGATATCTTGAACTATAGATGTCCAAATGAGGTGATTCTTAATTCAAATTAAAGTAGAGACATAATTCTACAACTTTCTTATAGAAGTCTAAATTTAATTCTATCTCTAAGACTTTCAAAATCTGGTGTCAAATTGAGTCTTAATTGAGGTTGTGGTACTACCTGAGACATAAATTATGTCTTGATGTTATCATAAAAAACTGAATGGATATAGGTTGAATCAGATAAAGGTATGCATTACAAGAAAAACGTAAATTAGAGTCGAAAATTTACCGATGAAACAAAAACCTTAAGTATTTACCGACAGAATATAAGTTACCATCGGTAAATACGCTGTCAATGTTTTTATATAGTGACGGAAACAATTGTCGTCAGTAAAATTGGATGAAAGAAATTTCGTGCAAAATCTCTGACGACATATAGCGGCGACGAGGCCATTACCGTTGGTAAAAATTACGAGAATGCTTCCCGAAATTAAATAGCTTCGGACATTTACCGATGGAAACTCTTCCGTCGATGGGTTTGGATCAGCGTCAGTCAAGCTGTCGCAAAATTAAGCGGTAACACATCTCGCTAAATAATTGATAAATTTAAATACTAACGGAATTCAAATTCTGTCGATAAATGTCGACTAATTAATAAATAAAACAACGTCATTTGGTTTCAAACCAAACGACATCATTTCAGTCTTCGTCTTTAAGTCT
>JAOSBO010191051.1:0-20914 GCA_027563915.1 Erythroxylum rotundifolium
GGATTAACTCTTCATATTATCTTCCAACTAATCTTCTTCTAGATTTGGTGTGTAAGTTTTAATAATACTTTGTCACTGTTAGCAAAGTTCAAGGGTTAATGATGTTGTTCCTGTGAGTGAGTAGATTAACATTTTGGCTTATTTGGCATTTTTCATTTGTATATGTTTCTTTCATTTTAATCTATTTGCTTGTTTGTATTGTTTAAAAATGTTTGAAGGTTGATACTTGCGAATCTATAGGATCAATGTCCACGGGTATGGATAAGAGTTGGATAAATGAACCAAAAAATAGCCAATCTTATATTCAAGGGATTTATGATTTCTTGAAATTTGCAAAACAAGCTGCACAAAATGGGAAGATTAGATGTCCTTGTAATGTTTGTCAACTAGATAGGAAGAAGTTATTATCATTAGAGGAGGTAGAAACTCATATTTTGTTTAAAGGATTTTACAAAATATGACTTTCTAATTTCTTTTTGCTCATTTATAGATAAGTTCGGCAACAAGTAAAGCACAACTCAGTTTTTATTTTAATTTCTTACTTTTTTTTTGTATACATGATCTTCTTTCTACTCATACTTGGGATCATGGAAAACTATTGCTAGTATGTAGCATGGCAATTATATCTGTTCTGTACACATGATCTTCTTTTTACTCATACTTGGATCATAGAAAACTGTTGCTGGTATGTAGTGTGGCAATTAGCTTTGTTCCGTCATATTTTTAAAATTGTTATTATGCAGTAATGGTTTTGGGAACAATCTTGTACTACTTGTATAATTGCCAAGGCTTACGTAGGGGAACAAAACTATGTAGAAAAACTCTATGGTTATCTTTAGGTTGCAAACTCTTGATTCATTACATATTTAGAAGTAGAATAATCGCCTGTCCTATACTGATTTCATTATTTTTGCAACTATTTATTTTACATCTACTCCATCTCTTAGGACTTAGGAGACCAACAGAAAAAGGGTTATATTTTGAATTGCTTTCATAGAGGATTTTGAAATTCCTAATTAAAAAATGATTGCTCCTATATTACCAGTGACTCCTTACGGCTATGGTTAATAATCAGTTATGGCCTGATTCCCAGGAACATAGAAACGAGAAACTACGTACAGTCCAGCATTCTCGTCATCGCAAGTTAGAAATTATGCGGTAATGGTTTAGTTTGACTACAAATTCAATGGTCCATTGCTTGGTATCAATGGACCATTGACTACAAATATATATATAATAGAAATATTCTTCAATACTATTTTCATGTTTAATAATGTACTTTATTTAAAAATTTATCAAAGTCAATCATTTATTGCAAAACGTTTGACAGCGCTTCGATTTTATGATTATCTTTTGATAACTTTTATTGTTTAATTGCAGTGCAAGTGAAGAGGAGCAAAACAGTCTCTTGAGTCAGACATTCTAGTTGATACTTCTTCAGTGGATATAAGAATTTGATTTTTGTTGGGATATATTTGACTGTATCTTGACGTTAACAAGAGAGAACAAAAATTAATAAAATTTGTAATGAAACTTCTTGGAAGAGCATAATGCAATTCTTGAATTGTTTGATTCAACTATTCCACCTAACTCAGCAAACCAGTATAGTTTTAATTGGTACATTTGCAGCTTCTTCAGCTGGATCTGATCTGAATGTAAATTTTGACTGATATTAAAAAATACAAAAATAATACAGTTTTTTTGGACGTAAAAAATTGTCTAAAAGTAAAATATATTGACAGAAAAAAACTTCTAAAAACTTACACGAAGCGTCTAAAATAGTATTTATGTGTCTAAAAAAACCATCGTAAATTTATGTTTTCGACACATTTATGTGTAAATAGATTTTCGAAGCTTAGATGTGTAAAAAATTTGTATTTTTTCGACGCTTAGATGTGTTAAAAATTTATGTTTTTTTGATGCATCTATGTGTCTAAAAAAATTATCGAAAATAATTTTTGTGATACCTGTTTTTTTTTACTCTTTATAAAGCGTCTAAAATTATTTTTAAGATGCAAAAAGTGTCTAAAAAGTTCATCTTTTATGTCTAAAAATTCTATATTTTGTTGTAGTGAATATGAGCAAAATTTTTAAAGGATCGATCTCACTGGCAAAAGACAGGTTAGCCATTCATCATTGTCATCATCATCACCCAGTACGAAGTCCCACAATGAAGCGGGATCTAGGGAGGTCTGATAGTACGCAGCCTTACCCCTACATAGTAGAGAGGCTATTTCCGGTGGACCCATATGCAAATGAGACAATATACGAATGATGCAGGTAATAGAAATAGAAACTGAAAATACATGAAGAAACAAGGAATGGTGAATACCTGAAGGGGGCCAGGCTGTGTGAACCGAATAGGCTACAAAATCCAATCCCTCCTTGTCTCGCAGTAGGTAAGGGGACCATCCTCAGAGCCCCTGCCGGAGGACCCCCTACTATCCCCCTGCACTTGTTGTGCAACCTGCACAGCAAGCCCCAGCATCTCCTAAGAACTACTATACTGATTTTGAGAATCTGGAACGGTTTATCCATTACACGGTTAATCTTTTACCCTAATTCAATCACTCCAAGCTTTTCTATTACTAGCTACGACCTCATTAAATGCCAATTCTGACATATCCTCTTTGATCACTTCTGCCAGTTTTTGTATGGCCTCCCTTTTCTCTGCTTATATACACTCAGTGTTATTTCCTCATAGCTTTGTACCGAAGTGTTGGCAGGCCTCCTACACATATACCCATACCACCTAAGTCTGGTCCCTCTCAATTGGTCGGCAAAGCTAGCTACTTGTAGTCTATCTCTCACCACTCGGTTTTGGACCTTATCTCTCCTTGTAATGTCACACATCCACCGAAGCATCCGCATTTCTGTCACTAACAACTGTCTGAAATGCCTAAGTTTGGTAGGCTAACACTCTGCCCCAATAACATTGTTGGTCGAATCACTGTTTTATAAAACTTTCCCTTAAGTTTTAAAGAAATCTTCCTATCACCTAGAACCCCTGGTGCACTCCTCCATTTGGCCCATCCTGATCTAATCCGATGTACCACATCGACATCTATATTACCATCATTTTAGATGATAGATATGAGATACTTAAAACTCGTCCGCTGTGGAATGATGTCAATACCAATTGCTACCGCCCCTCATGCTCCATCTGGTTCTCAGAAATGTTGCATGCTACATAATCTGTCTTAAATTTGCTCATTTTAAAACCTTTCAACTTTAGTGCTTCTCTCCAGTGGTCCAACTTGGCATTGACACCTTCCTTAGTCTCCTCCACTAGGAGAATATCGTCGCAAATAACATACACGAAGGTACCTCTCCTTGAATATGTTTGGTAATTTCATCTAACACTAATGTGAACAATAAAGGACTTAGCGCAGATCCTTGGTGAAGACCAGCACTGATAAAAAAATGCTTCGGTGTCCCCTTCTATCATCCTTACGCTAGTCAAAGCTCTGTCATACATATCCCTAATTACTTTAATAAAGTTGATAGGAATGCCTTTGGCCTCCAAACATCTCTATAAGAGTTCTCTAGGAACCCTGTCATACACCTTCTCCAAATCAATAAAAACTATATGCAAATCCTATTGGCATTCCCTATAGCATTCCATGAGTCTATGAAGTGGATGTATCGCTTCTCTTGTAGACCTACTAGGCATAAATCCAAATTGGTTGGCTAATACAAAAGCAACTCTCTGGATTCTCTTTTCAATTACCTTCTCCCATAGCTTCATGGCATGACTTAATAGTTTAATGCCTCTATAGTTGTGACATTCTTGGATATCCCCTTTGGCCTTGTATACGAGGATCAACTGACTTAGTCTCCATTCATCTGGCATTTTGGCTGACTCTAAAATCACATTGAAGAGGTGAACTAACCATAAAATACCGAAACCTCCTAATCATTTCCATACCTCTATGGGGATCTCGTCTGGTCCCACTGCCCTTCCGCTCCCCATCCCTCTCAGTGCCTTCATAATTTCTCCTCTTGTAATCTTTACCCCTATGCATCTGTCCTGAACAAGCCAGGTCACAGAGGGTTCTCCTAGCTTTACGTTGCCCACTATCTCTTCGTTATACAGGCTTTGAAAGTATCTCTGCCCTCTCTTCTTGATGTCTTGGGTCTTTGTGAGTACCTGTCCTGCTTCATCCTGAATACAACCAGCCTGGTTGAAATCCTTCATCCCGTGCGCCCTATCCCGGGCTTGCTTGAAAATCTTTTATGCTCTCCTTAGTGTATCCAAGTCCCTATACATGGTCTCATATGCCTCCCCTCTAGCCATTGTGATGGTTTTCTTAGCCTTCCATTTTGCCAATCCATACCTTACTCTGTTAATTTCCCTCTCCGCCTCCGTTGGACTAGTTAAGAGATCTTTAAAAGCTCTTTTCTTTTCCTTAACAGATTCCTATACCTCTCTCGACCACCACCAACCTTCCATCTGCCCTCCTCTTTACCCTTTGGTAACCCCTTTGGAAACCCCTAGGTGATATGCGGCAGTTGCATGCACTTTAGAGGCGACACCCTCCTATATCAGATTTGTAACCCCGCTCACAGACCATGGGGCATTTGCCTTAACTTGTGACCTAAATCGTTCCATCTTGTCCCCTCTTAACCTCCACCACCTAATTCTATGACACTGCTGGGTAAAAGGATGTGACTTCCATCCTTTGATACCAAAATCCAAAACTACCAATTTATGTTGAGTTGATATGCATCCTGCCGGCAGTACTTTGCAATCTTTGCACCATGATCTGGCACCACTCATGATAAGGAGCTAATCTATTTGTGTCCTCGAGGTACAACTCTAAAAAGTTACTAGGTGCGCTTCGTTTTTCTTAAAGAGGGAATTCGTGATGACTAGCTCATACACCATGGCCATGTCCAATAAAGTACTCCCAGTTTCATTCCTAATGCTGCATCAAAAGCGCCCATGTGCACTGGTATATCCGTCCATACCAACTCCTATATGCCCATTAAAGTCACCTCTAAGGACGATCTGCTCCGTATCAGCGAATTGATTAAGCACCCCTTCTAGCGCCTCCCAGAACAGTCTTTTATGCTATATGTTGGAACACGCTTGCACAGCATATGCACACACAACATTGAGAACCACCTGGTTAATAACAATTTTAGCCACCATAATCTGATCATATATTCTTGTAATCCCCACCACTCTACTTATAAGGTCCGTAACCACCAGGATACCTACCCTATTCTTCTTCCGTGTACTCCCCGAGTACCACAATTTGAAACCTCCTATCACCTTTACTTTACCTCCTGCCTACTTTGTCTCCTAAATGCAGGTGATTTGTATCCTATACTTGTATAATAGGCTAGCCATTAGTATGCTTAAAACCATTAGATTCATGGTGATGAAGAGGCATGAAAATAGGAGAGAATTTTTTCATGGTTGGAAGTCAAATGTTGCAGTAAAGATTACGAAGAAATTAGAGAAGAATAAAAAAGACATAATGGAGCAAAGAATAGTTTGGAATGGTGATGGAGGATATGAAGTATCTAAGGTTGATGGAAAGAATATTGTAAGATTTGTAGACACCAATCATGTGGTTGTTGGGCATGGGAGCTTTATGGATATCCTTGTAAGCATGTTATATGTGATGCTCACCATTCCAAGCAATAGTCGAAGGCATTTATAAATAATTGTTATAATAAGTCCAAATTTCTCGTATTGTATAGTGTTGCAATCTATTAGAGGTGCAATTTTCTGGCCTACTATTGACACAGAAGTAATAAACCCCCTACCCAAAAGAGTTATTCCATGAAGATCTAAAACAAATAGAAGGAAAGGAGTAAATAAACCTAATAGGTTGAAGAATCCAAAAAAAATGACTCGAAACGGTAAGTACAAAACTGTAAGAAATGTGACAATTCTAGCTATGATGTCAAAAAATGTAAGAATGAAGGTTCAACTCAACCTGCTCAACAATCTCCATAGGTATAAAGTAATCTTTGATTATCAAACCTTATTTTGATTACTATGTATTTCTTCATATGTCTAAGGATATTTATGACATTCTTTAATTATCAAACTAACAATGATATTACAATTTGAGCATATTATCATATTAAGTCAATATAGCAATACCATGATAACTTTAATAAGTGAATATTGTTAATGACATATGTGTTTAGAGGTTGCTAACTCTTCGCATAGCAGTAAATGAAAGTATAGAGAAGTTGATCCACATTCATTCAAGTTGTCTTTTGTATTAAGAGGTTTAAGTTTCAAAGGATAACCTATTATCACTTCACAATTGTTAGAAACCTAAGCAATGAGGAGGAGAGCATCATTGAATCAAAGTACACGATCAAATTTCTTAGTCAAATGCAAATGAGGGAAGCAATGTAGTTGATTCCCAGACTATAAATTAATGTTGTCAATGTGTTATTAGAATTTTAGTTACCGGATCCAGTCAATTTTATATATGGATGGATATATCCTATCACTTTCGTATATAGATGGATAAACATTATAGTGTAATTATTTTATTATATATTTCTCCAATTATTTGTTATGATACAATCACTTTTATATATGCTTCATGATTTTTACAACTATCAATTAGGCATCATTACGACATCTTAATAAATAACAAAAAAATAAAGACAAAAGACATTATATTACAACTTTGTTGAAATGAGGGGTTTCCATTCATCATAATTCAATTTTTAAACAAAATACTACAATTTAGTTCCACTTGACTATATTATAACACTCACCATAAGTTCAAAACCTTATTATGATAATCACTAAAATAAATTTCAACATTTTTTATTTTGTCAACAAAAATAATGTCTTCTTTTATAAGATTTATTTTCCCCTCAATTTCCAATTTTCTACATGATTTAAATGTGGTTTATTGAGCCTCCTTCTTTAACATACCTATTATTTATTTAATTTATAAATTACTTTAATAGCTCTCTCACTAAATTGGTTAGCGTGCCACTAAAAAAATCACACCTTCTAACCTAAAATAAAATTAACAATTAATAAGAAAACATTAAACATATATGCAAACAATTTTACCTTATTGAAAAATAAACTTATAGAATATCTAAGACATTCATAAAATCTTCTTCTTGGGTTATTATCACTCCAATAAGTTCTTGATAGGGCTTTTAAATCATAATAACACACCATACAACCATCATTTGAATTTAATATGGTATTAGTTGAAGACATCATGTCTATAGCTTTAGGTAGTTGCCACAAAATTATATGAAGCTAAGGGATTATAATCACTCCTTATAAAAGCAAAAAGCCAAGGTCTAAATAGACATAAAGGTAGACTCTCAATATGGTCCAACAAAATTGACGTCAACTTCTTCTCTAATACTCTTAGTCCAAACTTGGACATTCAGAGGTCAATAATCTTCTCAGCCTTTGGCTAAATCCTACAATGATTCTCCTTAGTTAATCTTTCATTTCCCTTAGTCTTGTTAGTTTCTGTAACTTTTGTAAAATTTACCATTCGCTCTTATATAAGCAAAAAAAATTTCTAGCAACAATAAAGGAAGTTGATGCCTTGAAACTATGAACAAGTACCTTAATGAGCAGGACACTCAACAAAAATGAAGTTTTGACTAGGTTTATGGGAGGAGATGTAACACACAATGTGATTAAGAGCACAAGGAGATTTTTTCACTATCTTATTTTCCAAAAAGCTGAAAGAGATGTGCAGGACGTGATTGAATGTGCTGATGCGATTAAGCCTGCAACTTCTATGATGAACTAGTAAAAAAGCATGTGAGATTTTTGCAAATGTTTAAAAAAATTGGGAGAATTAGGTATTTGATTATGAAATTGTTTGAAGAATTAAGGTTTTTGTGATTTAGGAATTTTGAAGGTTGTTAATTAAGGATTTTGTGAAGGATAAAACGATGAGTATTGAAGATAATTTATCAAGATAAAATGATTAGTGAATGAAATTAGTGAAAAATAAAATGGTGAGTATTAAAGTGGTAGGACTCACTTTAATTTACATAAAAGAATGTCACATCAATAATAGGTCTCATTGATGTGAACAAATTAAAAGTAAAGCCACATCATACGTGACATGGAAATTAGCCGATGGAAGGGCAACCCTATTAGAATTTTCATCCTCATAAGGACTATTTTGAAAATTTTGTAAACTTTGGGATTCAAATTGAATGCTCTAAAATTTTGTGGTTTTACTTATTATATGAAGTGCACATTAAGATTTAACATACAAATTTGGCCCCTTTTTTAAGATATTTGAGCACTGCCTAAGTGGATTCATGTTTTATTTTGTCAAACCTTGTAAACTACTTATTGAAATATTTTACATTAGTGGACCATGTGCAATTCCAAAACTAATTTTTGACCATCTCCTGAAATATAGAAAATTTTTATGTAATATTTAAATATATAATCTAATAAATTATAAATATATGAAGATTAAATTACCTTTCGCATATAAGATATGACTATAACTCCTTTACAGCCATCCAATTCCAAATTAGGTGTTAGTAAATTCATAAACAAACTCAATAAATTCGTGTTTTCTACCTCCACAATAACCCATGCTAATGGACATAGCCCTCAATCACCATCCCTACCTACTGCACTCAACAATTAACATTAGAACTTTATCTTCCGAAAGCAATTATCTATCTAAAAATAGGTCTTAAATGTATCCATCCTCTTTTGATGATGTCGAAACAAATGTATAACCTTTTAAACAACATCCAAAAGGTAATGAAGTATGAACAAGATGTATAACCTTACTAAAATTGTCTCTTAAAATGTAATTTTTATTACTTGTAGGAAATAGTATACTAATTTCTTACTAGTTGTAACTCCACTTTTGATTTGAGATTACGTAACTTGAAATCATGTACATTTCCTTGAAGATTAACATATTCCTTAACAAATTCTATTTTCCTTTCTTTTCTTAATCTTTTCTTCACTCTTCTACATATACTTGACTTAATAAAAAAATTGATTTTATCATTGAACTAATAGACTTCTCAAAAATTGTATTTTTAAAATATATCATTAAAAACTTAGTGGAAGCCAGTTTTTGGTTTGTTAGTTGTGAAGCAACTATGATCAGGTTTGTAATTCTTTACTTTAAAACATCTTTCTCTCCTGTCCTATCCAATATATAAATCCCATAAGTGTTCTTTGATATACCCAATCTTATAAGTCTTTGCCTGAAACACTTGTCGCTCTTGTCATATATAATATATAAACATTTTCATTTGTTATTATTAAAGAAAATGAGATATATAACTAGAATTCATTGGCACCTTGTAAAGATACTTACAAAAATAAAAACATAAAATATAAATAAAATTTATTATGAACAAAAGAAGATATCCCTCAAATCCAAAGGTATTAATTGAAAGAAAAGTGTATAGACTAAAAAACAAGTCTAAATGGAGTTCTAAATATGAAAGGAACGGAAACAAGATAACATCCCAAGTCTAAAGACTATTGATAAGAAGGTCAAAAGCTTAAATTAAAATCTCCTTAAAATCATATTAAAAGAGGTAATGGTTGCTCTAAAGGCCAATTACTAAGAAGATGGGTTAATAACCACTCCTCTAACTTACCCAATCACTTCTTATATATGTTTAAACACCCTTGTAATGTCTTTAGTTTCTAACTTTGAAGGACTTATTGAATTTAAATTTGGGATATTGTTCATTAACTTTTTCTCTTATGGTTTAAGTTCTATTGAAGTTAGAGCTACTCCTTTATCTATTACATCAATATCATCCCAAATTTTTCCTCCATCCTTCCTTTAGATGACATGTATACTCTATTAATCTTTCTAACATACAAATGGACATTATCATCTTAAGGTTGGTAGCAAACAAAGGAGAACCTAACAAAAAATTGGCGAGAATTTCAAAGACATTTAAATTATTTTCCATTTTAATCAAGCAAGACACATCATAAAAGAAAATTTTTTCCACTTTTGTGTCATTTCATCTAAATTTATAGCAATGTAGTAACTAAGGTTACATAGGTTTATTCTACTAGACATTATAGGTAAAATTGATCTCAAAATATAGCTATTAATATTTTTATTATCCCAAAAATGAAATAGATACTATGCTGGATTATTATATGATTTTTAGACTTGGTAGGATAGTAAGTAGAACTACCTCCTAAATTCTTATAAAGTTCTTCAAATAAAAGGCTAGCTTTGTAGTCCTTAAATGATTTTCTCTTAATGAGCTCAATGACTAAAGCTCACACTTTACTTCAAACTATTTAAAAGATAATTTCCTAGTCTACATATAAGAGAAAAATTAACAACACCCTCATCATCCATGCTTATTTTTTTAATCTACATTTATAATGGACAGTTTTATCCGGCTATCTTCCTAAAGGCAACTTCATCTACTGTAAGAACTTTAACCAACTTGAATAATTAATATAACATTTAACTTCATTAATTATTTTTATTTTATCCAAATTTACCCAATCCATAATATTATTATATCTAAAAGGTCAAGATTTAAGGTGGCTATACACATTTTCTTTCAAGTGGGTTATTAAAGGAGAAATTTTTTTTAAGTATTCCTTTTTGGCTACCTGAACCTTCACTTAGGTCTCCTCTTCCTTTAATTGACGATATGGCTTATCTTCGTTATTAATTAATGATTTTTAAATGATTTAATGTGTTAGAAATAGACTAGGTGTTACTTTGAGATTTTTTTTTCTTTTTTTTGAGTATTAAGAGTGCAAAAGTTTAGAGAAAATGGAGAGAATTTTGTTAAAAGCTAAAAAATTATATGAAAATGGAAATTACTCATATTAGTGTTCCTTTAACTTCCATGAGATATAGTGTGTGACATGTCGATGTCATAGTTTATAGGACTTTCTAAAAAGTTTTGAAATTGAACATGATTTTGGATATGGGCGTGTCCTAAGCCTCGGATATTTATGCTAATTTTAAGTTTAAACAATTTATGAAATAAGCATATCTTCGGTCGAAGATCTTTTCCAACAAAATTGATTTAAGTATATATTTAAATATCACCTAGGAAATGAGAGTTTCCTAATCCATGGATCATTTTGAAAATTTTTTAATAGATTCATAATTAAACACAATATGAGACATAAAGGTGTCTCAGGCCATATTTAATATTAGATTCAAGACATATCGATCTTAAATCATTATTTTTTCTTATAACTTCAACTTCTCACCATGTTTACTTATTTAATTTTCCCATAAAAAAGGTGTTTGCTTCCCTTTCTTCTTAACTATATAATAAAACTTAAGATACCAATTAACAAACAAAAAGAAACAAATCTTATTTAAATATCTAGTAAATAAAAACCTATTAGAAACTAAGAATCCAAGTTAGTTTTTTGACATGTAATAACTTTGAATAAAATGGAATGTTTTAGAAGCAATTGAATGGGTTTTCTCATAACAAAGCACTTTTTAAAGGTCTTTTAGATAGACCTCCTTCTTGAACTTGATTAAAGGTAACTAATGATGAATATCTTCTTTCTGCCTTCGAGGTTGCATTTTGACTATCTATTTAAGCTTTACCACTCACCTTAAAGGTAACTCTCTTTGGATGTAAAATTTGAACTTCCTATAAGGAAACACTTTAGTTGTTGAGAAAGGTCTACGTCTCAGGTAGTGTAAATTTATGTTTCTCTTCACTTTACCATACAACATCCCTCTAGCCCATATATTAGACTATTCCCTAGTCTTATTTAAAAGCAATATGGATAAACATATAATAACATGTTAGCATATGCGAGGTATGCTAGAAATACATTATTTGCAACATTATTTTTATGGTATATAGCTTGTATTTTGAATGATTTTTGAAGGATTTGACATTGAATTTGAGAAATACTATCATCTTAGGTCTTATTTCTACCTATACAAGGAAAAAGAGATAATTTTGATAAGAATTTGATTAAATAAGGTAATTTTGGAATAATTTGAGAAGAATTTATGAATAAAACACTTACAAGCTACTATGTTGAGGGTCATTTTCAAAAAATGATCACTTTTACTTCTTTTGCACAACACTACACCCCCTTTACCAACCCTTGAATAAAGAGCATGACATCTTACATAGATTTGTGAAGGTTCCATGTTTTGTGCTAAAGATTTTGGGAGAAGTAACAACACATTACGGTCAGCTACGCAGACCCATATTTAAGAACGTATAACTCATTTAAAAGCTACAATTTTGGATTTAAAGAAAAGAAGGGTAAAAAAGAGTTCCTTCAACTAAGAAACATCAAGAAATCATTTTCAAATCTTTTTTACATTAGTTTTGATTAACGTTACATCTTTTTTTCAAGATAGAACAAGATTTTAATAAGAATTCTTTGAAGATTTAAGATTTAAGAATAATGATTTCTTTTATCTTATTTTCTTTATTATTTTGTGTTAATATTCCTTGTTTGATTATATACTAAATTGGGATATAGATTTAGGTTGAATCTAATATGTGATTTACTTTGATTTATTCTTTACTTTAATTATGTAGCACCCCATTCTCATAGGGCATATTCTTGTACATACCAATGGTATTTGAGAACATACTCTACGAGGGTGGATCCCTAGAACAATCAGTCAAACTCAATACAAATTTTTCTCTTGCATCACATGCATCAATTAAATTTTAGACAAATCAAAAATCAGTCATGGCCTATATCATTTATACGCACATCAAGAAGAAATCAATTCTCAATTTGATCATTTCATTTTACAAAATGCTTTCAGTCATAAATTCATTACGCTTTACGATTCACATAAACACTATAAAATATTTGTGGAATACATTTCAAGATATAAAATAGACTATAGACATATGCAGGTACCAATTGATCCCAACTTCTATCTTTTATTTGAACGCAGTGGTTAGACTCTAATTTGTCTAACTAGAGATCTCCTAAGAGCCTAGAAGACAATCTTACAATTTGGTGAGTTTTGCAAACTCAGTGAGTTAACTATTCTCGATGGCTCACTCATATCACATAATACAACAGTTCATATTCAATGTATGTAACCATATACTTCACATCACTTCATAATTATCATGTTAAAACAAGGACAATTTTGTACATTCATTTCAAATTTCACATTCAGAATTTCATATAACTCAATTCAATCAATCATATAATACATATGAAATTATATGTGTAATGCTCATGAAACTCCCTTTCCATTATTATGTTATTGTGACTGAGTGCCTATAACTATTATGTATCCATTGTGGATACCGGGCTCATTAATAACTATCCCTTATCCGTTAGGATATAGGGCTCATTATACATAGTGAGCCAGAGGCTCTTACCACATTATGAGCTTTAAGCTCCTTTTCGATGGTTACTCTGATCACAACTGCCTTTATCTCATCATGCATTTTGTAATGAAATGCATCAAGTCTCATGAATTCAATTAGTCACTTTTATTCAATACATGAATTCAACTAGGTTAGCATTAATGATAGGAAGAATTCCCTCTCTCATAGTCTGGTAATTTTCCTTGATTGATTTCCATTGTGAATTTTGTGTTACCTCAAATTTTATTCCTTTTATGTTAAATTCCTAAATTACATTCCCGTTAATCAAATTCTCATGATTTATTTCTTGTTTAATTTTATTTTCATTTTATTAATTTTCTAGCCTTAGATAACCTAGGATTATATTAGTTCACCCTCCTTGTAGGATCGACCCTTTACTTACTACAAATCACAACCCATACACTTACAGTATTTGAGGGCTATAAATTTTTAAAGCTTGCAAATTAAAATTAAAATTGAGGATGTTAAAAAATCTTAGTTAGGGTTCAAATTAGAATTAATAAGTTAATCATGTCACACTTATAAATATTAAAAAATCTATAACAATATTAGCATTAGTGTTAGAATTGGTCTAGTGCCAATTCCTAGATACAATTTATAAGGATGCATGATCTCTTAAGTTTGAAACTTTAAAACTCTATTTTTACAACCTTACATAAAAATACTTGTATTAGAATTAGCTTAGGGATCTTCAAGAAAACTATGAGGGAGATTCTTAGGGAGTTGTATATTTTTTTATTCTTTCGTAGCATGGAAGGAAGATTTGAACCAAGATTGAAGAAGCCCAATGACAACTTCTACCAATTCTTTCTTCAACTATTTTCTTTATGTTGATATTTTACTTTTATGTATTTTTTTATTATGTTTAGTTGCTATAAATCTTAGTTAGGGTTAGCGATGTAACTTGTATGAATTTTTTAGTTATCAATATATGATTTGATTATCGAATGATTGAATAGATATATTAGTTTAATTGTTATTTTACCCCAAAATCATTTTTTTTATACTTGGACTTCTATATATGTGAACTCTGAATTCCTAATGTTTGCTTAATTGAAATTTCTTTATTTTTTATTTTTCTTTAGCTAATATTATTTATTTTGCTTGTTTAACTAAGATTAACAGAATTAGTAACTAGTTCTCTACAGAATTGATACTTTACTATCACTCAACTTTTAGTAAGTTATTTTTTATTGACTTATGAATTTTTAAATATAAAGTAGATCAATAGTATACAAATATCAGGATGTATAAATAATCCAAAAAGTCCTTTGAAATCTATGGTTTTCATACTTTAAATACATTTTACCCATCTATAACCTAGTTTCGGATGTAGTCATATCTCATGCCTTAAAGCAATCTGCTTCTTTTGGAATGGAGACATAGACTTTAAAACATATAAGCTCTAGATCATAGATCTCTCTGTTTCTTCCCTAGTGAGCATATGGTCTAAGGCACAATCACGACTTTGCTCATGTCACTAATTAAAATTCATCCACACTATTGGTCTCACTCTATGTCATGTTCTAGATTGTGTTTTCTTCCATAATTAACCCATGTTTTATATAGATTAGCATACAAGCATGGGTAAAGCCATATTCGATCAAGAATTAAACTTTTTTATACATTCTTTCTTAAAACAACCTTCAATTCTTGAAGAATCTCATCCTAAGGTCAAATCTTCTTAATTACTAAAAATATATAAAAAATAAGTGAAACAAGGTAATTAAGTGTAGCATCCCACTCCCATAGGGCATATTCCTGAATATACCATTGGTATTCGAGAACATACTCTATGATAGTGGTGCGCTAGAATGGTCAATCAATCATACTCAAAGCAAAATTTTCTCAAACATCACATGTAAATTTTTGGAAAAACCAATAATCAAAAGCAAATTTTATTTATAAACATTTTTATTTTCCAATGTTGCAAACAATATACATCTCATCAAAATTTCAGTAGTCACTTAGGCCCGTTATAGATCCAAAACATTTTTAGTCATAATGTCATTATAAAATCATTCACATACATATTGAACAGTACTTATGAATACACAATTAACTACAAAATAATGAAGTACAAATGTAAACGTCAACTGATACTGACCTCTATCTCTTACTCAAATGCAGTGGTTATACTCCAATTGGTCTAACTTAAATGTCTTTTCTGAGCCTGAAAAAAGTTGCAAATTAGGGTGAGTTTTATGAACTCAATAAGGTAACCATCATCGATGGTTCACTCAATTCATGCAACATATCAACACATGTAACATATAATTCACATCTTTGCATTTTGCATGGAGCATAACATATCACATTCTCATTCAAATACAAGTTACGAATACATTTTAATCAATCAACCACATGCATCAAAATATATATGCAATGCTCATGAGTTTCACTTTCACTTATTACCATTGTTGTTATGGCCAAGTGCCTTTTCACTATTCCATGTCTCTCATGGATATCAAGCCGTATCAAATAATATCCCATATCCCTTAGTGGATACCAGGTATATTCATAACTGAGCCTGAGGCTCTGATCACAGTATGAGCTTTAAGCTCTTTATACTAGTGATTACGGTCACAACTACTTTTCTCTTTCATGCATTCATGTAATGGAATGCTTCACATTTTCATATTCCCAATCAATCACATGATTTCACATTCACATCTAGAACACATTTATCATCAGACCCTGGTCTAGTATTCAAAAAAATTGTCGAGTAACATTTATTTCATCCAATTCACATATAAGGAGCACTTCACATTCATGAATCAAAACCTCGGACCTTCAATGTCTAGAGTCAAACAACCAATCATACATTTATAAGATAATTCAAAGTATAGTCAAAACAAATAGTTAATTGAGTGAGACCATCTAGGTTACTCATAATACACTCCAGATTAGCATTAGCTTCCATGATCTAGAAATGATTGGATACTGACGCTCTATCTTGTATATCAATTTCATGCGACACATATAGTGCACACACATTATTAATTTCACAATCATATAAACATTTCATTATACACATATGTGTAAGTATAAGGTATAATGCATGCTCATATTGACAATCCTGGGTACATTTCCTTTATTCACATCTTATAATCAATTAACATGTTTCAATTGTTCTTTAATATCTAAAGAATTTTACTTACTTTAATCACCTCATTTCCTATTAACTAGGGTCATTCAAGATCTCACTCAAGTCTATTTACCTTATATAGAAACACTCTAGTATTGATTTGTTCACTGAACAATCAATGGACAACTCTTTACCTCCATAAGTCAGGCTATGATCATGGTGTCCCTGCCACAATCGTGACATAAACTATTTTCATTAGGTCACGATCGTGCTGTAAGGGCCGTAATCGTGCCCTACATTTTTCCTTCCTTCATTTGTCCAAGTTCAACACATATCATAACTCCAATTTCATACCAATTCCCATAATTCATACACATTAATGCAATTTCATTGCATGCTAATTACACTACCCATTTATTGCATTAAATTCTCTAATCCTTAACTCATTTGATTCAACATTTCAAACTCAATCTCATCATTCATGAAATCCACTCTCCTTCCTTACTATGGCTTATTCATAATGCATCAAACAATTCATTCATTATGTTATGTACTCATTTAACACTCTAAACACTTCACATTTAGATGCATTGGCATTAAACATGTCTTTCCTCAAATTATAGCATTAAGATCAATCAAAACTTATCACACATTTCACCAACTCTTCCAACATCAAAATTATATTCATTTTAAGCCCCAATTAAGTCCAAAAGTATCATAGTGATATACCTCATCTTTACTAGGTTCAACCATTGCATAATCACCACATTACCATGAAAAATCACTGGCCACGATTGTGAAAGAAATAATTTCCCAGTATTCCTGTAGTTTTTCAGTTTTTCTCTTGACAGATTTTTAGGTCAATTTTTTATAACCATTTTGACCTAGACAATGAGGTTTTTTGAAAGCACTTTCTCCTAATAAAATGTTATTCTATGTCTTAAGTTTCTAATGACATCAAAATCATACATTTTGGTTTAGTATCATGTACGTTATAGTTAAAATACTATATACTATTCTCATACCTCGATTGAACATAATTTTCTACTTCAAGCCAAATGTCAAGACTCTTAAGGACATAATGAAATTCGATTCCTTCATAACAATTGTAGCCTTATGTCTCTAGTTTAATCTAAATCAAAATAAAATATCATCCAATTTAGATTTCTACAAATCAAGATATGGCCAAATTACAGATGTATATTCATTAAAACACTCCATCTGGCATACTTTAGCATACATTTGACTTCATTCTCATCTTATTTCATCTCCTTTTACTTATTCTATCTTTTCTAACTCATATCCTCATTATTTCCTCTTCATTCCTACTTCCACTTCAACTCAATATCATACACAATAATTTATGATCTATGTTTGATCATTAACTGAAAAACAGGACATGTACCATGCATTTACAAAAATCCATTTTTCTACACTTCTTTCAATCCCATTTTAGGACTCATTCTAACTTTAAATCATATCTACATTAATTTATGAATCATTAATCATCATATACACAAAAATAAGACATCTATAAACTTATTTTTTCTTCTGCGTTTTCATCCCTATTTCAAGATCTTTCAACATCAAACTATAATCATGCATGTTTCACTCAACAATTCAAGAAGAATAACATGCTATTTACTTGCTTAAGCTTTAAAGTTTTCAAAAATCACCTAACCCTAGCTTTCCCATCTTCATACGACCATCATCATTTAAGGAGTGGTTTGGGTCATTTTGTGAGATGAAGAGGACAACAAGGACCTTGAAGTGGGTAGTTTTATTGTAAACAAAAATCAAGGTGGTGAAGGTGGACAGCAAAAAAATCATGAATAGAGAGGAAGAAGAAATGAAGGAGATGAATATGGGAGAGACTTACAAAGAGAGAAGAGCAAATGGAAAGTGAAAGACCAAAATGGTGTGTTAGACCCTAAACTTTTCTTAGAAGACTAGAACTAATAAATGAGAAATGTGGAGAGGTTCATATTTTTGCTTTGGTACTTTTAGTGGATAAGATATTTTGAAAAGAGAAGAATTAAGGTGAAAGATAGAAGTAGAATGAAAACAAGAGTGAAATTGAATTTGTGTAGTAAGTTGATGAAGAATATATACATATGTGTATGTTCTGTTATTTGTGTTCATGATTAATCATATATTAAAATTTCCTTATGGATGATATTGATTTGAAATGGAGATGAGAATGAGGAATAAATGAAGTAGAAAAGGTGATCATGGTATGAATTGTATTAAAGAAAGATTGGGAAAATCTAAATTAATCTAGGTTGATTTAGTAAATGTGCCTACTAGAAAGTTGTAGATCTTTCTTTTAGCTTTTCAACGATATATAGCATGAAATTTTTGGACATCTGAGCTGAAAGTTATGGCCCTTATAAAGAAAGATGTATCTTCTGTCTTTTCGCTTCTTCTATATTTCGTATCGTCTGTGATGACATCATATCATCTCAAGAGTTGCATCGTCTTAAGTTAACTTTTCTTCATCTTCAGTTGAACACCTATTGTCTGTGTTTTTGTATTCGCCTATCGTCTATGTTTTGCCTATCATCTGTGATTTGCTTATCGTCTGTGTTTTTACATTCGTCTATCATCTATAATGATGTCATATAAATTTGACCACCTAAATTGTCTACTTTTTGACAAATTTCGTCTATCTTTTTGCTTCATCTACTTCCTGATGAACTTCGTCTACCTTGCTGCTTCGTCTGCTTTTTGCTTCATCTATTTTTTGGTTTGCTTCCTTTTTGCTTCATCTGTTTTCCGCTTCATATGCTTTTTGTTTCATCTACTCCTGGCATTCATCTGCTTTTGCATTCATCTACTTATTGCTTCTTCTGCTTATTGCATTCGTCTGCTTTCTGCCCAAGTGACTGAGACTTCTTCTTGTATATACTGTTCATTTTTCCTCGTTTGGTCCATCTTTGACCCTTCAAATGATATAATTTGTTCTTAAGGTCTTCAAGAAAGTTATAGACCTATAAGTCTTCTTTCAAACCATGTAAAGAACACCTTAATCTGATATATGTAGGGAAAGTTATAGCAATTTTCCCATTTCATCTGTCTTTTTCCATTTGGTCTGCCTTTTCATTTGGCTTCGTCTGAACCTATCTTCTGTCTCATTTTTGACCCCTCAAAAGATAAAATCTATCTTTGAAGTCCACTTTGAAATTGTCTTAAGATGATCTTAATCTAATATCTCTAGTGAAAGTTATGCCATTTGTCCCGAGACAAGTTCAACATGATTAAGGACAAAAGTTCTTTTGGCCATAACTTCTTCTATAGACACTCAAATGACTTGAATCTTGAACCATTGGACACGTAACACCATAGAGAATATTTTTCCAGAATAAAGTGTTATGTCAAAATGTTCAAGGGTGTTTTTGGCTAGACACTTAAGTATAAAAGACATCAGGCATAAATAGAAGGACAAACAGGACATTTCTAAATCATTAAGGGCATAATTGGAAGAAGAAATGTTGTCTTGCTTATAAATGAATAAGAAAAACGTGAATGGAAGATAAGTAGTAGAAAATAATGAAAATGAGAGAGAAAGAGAAAGAGAGTTTGATGGTTTGAGAGAAAAGAAGAGAGTGGGTTAGGGTTTAATTCTTTTTAGTCTTCAAGAAAGATTTTGAAGCTGTTTAAGAAGAGAAAACGGAAGAGGAAGAAAAGAGCTTCCATTTGAGCTAAGGATCCCTTCATTTGGTGAAGAATGAAGGGATCAAGGAGGCAAGAGGAACAAAAGAAGAGGCATGTTTGAGCAAGGCTATAAGCAAGGAAATCAAGGTGGGTACATGTTGATAATAGAGTAAATAAGCCACTAAATGTGTTCTTTGAATTAAGAAAGTTTAATTATTTTAAATTGCATTTATTGCTTCTTGAATGACATGAGAAATTGTTATATGTTTGCTACATGTTTTGTTTATGATTTGGGTTATTGATTTATGAAAAGATTTTAAAAAGGATTCTTTTGAAAAGATGCAAGTTTATGAAACCAGGTTTTTGGGAATGTTTCTTTAAAATATCTCATGTGCATGAAAAATAAGTTTTCAACAAGGTGTCATTTGATCAAACTGTTTTCGATTCATGAATTACATGTTATGTGGGTTTGGTGTAATCCCTTCAAGAATGTCATGTGCACATTGACCAAGGAAAGGCTTTTCCTGCTTGCCCGCTAGTGGCACAGAGCTCCTTGAAGGACTCCCTCAAGTTTACGACTACACAGGACCATTATATGGAAATATGTAGTGTGTCATGTTTTGGACATACCCAAACTATTCTGATGTGCTTATGTTCTTTTGAAATGTTAGCAAGTTTGATGCAGACATGATTTATAATTGCTTATGAACTCTTTGAAAAAATGAGAATTTTGAGAAACATGTGTTTTATAGACTCAATGAAAGTTTTCTATGGCAAGTAAAATGGTTTCAAAAGTTTTTGCTTATCTTTTTATTATAA
>JAOSBO010191077.1:0-20902 GCA_027563915.1 Erythroxylum rotundifolium
TTAACCCTTGACACTATCTCTCAACCTCACTTCCTGTAAAAGATTTTCACACCCAATAACATGACCGACTCGTGTTAACCCCGTTAAAGGATTTTTCAACACAACTATTAATTAATGAAAGACAATAAATAAAAACTCTAAGTGTTTAAAGAATTAATGACAAAAACTTAACACACTTGAGATTCAAACAGAACAAGTTCCCTATAGATGTGGCTCCTCCAAGAAAGATCTGAAAGTTGTTCTTGCACTATAGGTTGATTTACGCAAAAATGTAGAACGGAGTTACAGCTGCATAGTCACCAAACAACCCACGATAAAAGTCACATGCAACGCTCCAATCAGTCCAATCGTAAGTCACTCCACAAGGATGATTGTCTTGCGTAAGCAACTCCCACATGATTAATGAAGAATGACGTAGAACACTTAAACATGTAGCCCCACACGTAGATGCCAACACAGCTATATAGGACAATCATAGCTCCAATCACAACCCATCAATCAACACATTAATGTCTCACGCCCACACCCACACATAAGATGGATTGTGCACACTTAACTTCAATACACCCACAAAACCACTCAAAGCCATCACACTACACACATAAGCATCAGTCATAGGTCACCCCAAAAACTACACTCTATTTATTTTTCAGAAATCACATAGTTCAAAAGGAAAGTTCCAGCAATGCCCTTCAGCCTCACATTCACATAATCCACCACAAGTCTTCACAAGATGCACATCTATTCAAGATAGGATTCTATAATATCTAGAACATCATACAAATAATTCTTTTTGAATCCAAGATAATAAAAAATTTGATAACCCAATTTATAAAAAATATGCCAAAATAAAATAAGTAGATATATACAACATATATCTAACAAATAGTAATGAGACCACTTATTGGAGCTTTAATACACCACTTTACTATTGATGAGGGGAGTTCATATCATAACATAAAGGGCTAGAAGGAATCAATCATTACAGGAAGAGGACTTTTTTGACTTCCTACGCAGAGTGTGAAAGACAAGCGCAAATAAATGAGCTCTATAAGGTCACAATGGACTTGCTAATCTCCTAGTATTTAGGCATTAACTCATATCAAAAAGATTGATTTGCCTGCTCAGCCACAACTCCTTTTAGGCTTCCAAACCTTGGTCTATTTGACTGTTTGGCCTCTTAGGCATTTGAGTTCTTTCATGTCTTGTGATGAGGGCTGATTTTGTAAGGAAGTAAGCTTATCAAGGAAGTATGATATGGTTATTTAACTTAGTAATAGTTATGTTGTTATATGGTACGCAAGGAAATGGCAAGAGGTAACTAGAACTAGTGCATACAGAGTGACCCTAGGAGAAGGCAGGAGGAAGATTAGGGCAGGGTTAAGAGAACTTCCTTTATTCAGGTCAGATCCCTTACTAGAAATGTTATGTTATAACTGATGTTCAATTTCTGCACTCAAGGAGCTTGAATGAAAGACCCTTGGTGCATTGATCGAAATTACATTAATAGAAACCATCGACATATGATCAAAGTACCAAAACAGTATTGGCAAAGGTAGGACTGGACAACACGAATTTCATTTGTATCGGAGGTTGGGAATTACTATTTGATTCTGACTACGCTGGCATCATAGATGTCAAATCTCATGAATCGGGAAACAAGCAAATTGATCACATTTCTCATGTGAAATATAAGAATAGCTTGAACACATGCATCTTGGATAAGGACTCACTTCAATAGCTAAACCCCATATGTATCTATCCATCATGAGCAATCGAATGATTTTTAAGGGACTAAAGTTAGCTATGAAAGGTTAAGTAGGATCTCGATTTTCTATACCTATTCTTTCTAAATGTACTACTTGTGAGTCAAGGACTAAGGAAAGCAAGAAAAGGGATAGACATTAGCCTAGGAACTCTCTGAAAAGATAAAAGTTAGCCTTGGAGCCCAGAGAAAGGGCCTATTCAATCTCTAAAAGGTAGCTAGAATCGATTCTATTCTAAGGCACAAGGTTTTTATTCTTGGAGTGAGGACTCATCTCGTTTTGAGTGAGGAGTGAAAGACAAGGAAAGGAAGGTTATTAACAAAGGTGAAAAAAGAAAGATAGCAGTCAAGATAGTACTTGAGTAGGAATGATAGAGAGTAGCTCACCGAGAAGTCACTACCTAAGGCAATTTCATAAAAATCGTCGGCCTCTAAAAGAGACTAGAATGAACATAGATAGATGAGATGACGTGGGCAAAGACAAAGAGGAAGCTCGCTCAATCGAAGTCAGTTCAGTCGCTTTTGAGCAAGTAAGGACTCGGTTCTTAGCCTTATTTAAAGCGGGCAAAAGGTCACTCAGTCTTTATGGGTGGCGATGACATGACACGCTGGAAGCATTTGTCGTAGGAATGTGTTCATTTTCTTGTGCAAAGGGAGGATTCTGGCAACATTGTAATTGGCATTCTCTTATCCACCAAAGGAAGGGAAGGTTGACTTAGTGACCGACTAGCTGCTATGCCTTGCTTCGCCATTAATGCTAGAAGACAACTAACCTCTAAAACCTAAGATAGGAGAAGACCCCTGAAACACGACTTTCATTCCTTTCCTAACCCGAAGGTGGTTTAAGCCAAGTGTAGTGAAGCTACCCCACTCCCACTGCCTGTAGACGCCTTCCCTTGATCCTTAATTGGTTTCAATGTAGTTACTTTTAAAATGCCGCTTGGTAGAGTATTATAAAAGTCTTGGGATCATTTTAATGATAGTAATTAAACTTTTATACTATTACACAAATATAATACTCTATATATTAATTATGGTTATTATAAAAGTTAAAATACTGGCTAAATATAACTTATGCCAATTACATATAGTAATTATTAAAGTACACAATTAACAAAATGAAAGTCAAATTGTTACGTATTTAGTTATTACTATACTTTTAATATAATAAGTATTATAAAACAAACTACTTAACGTAAACTTTTGAGTTGTTATATATATATATCACCTTTTATATATACAAAAAATACTTTTTAAGTTAATAGAAGTTTAAACTATTAATTTAAATATAGTAGAAATAATATATTATTATTGATGATAATATATAATAATTATATAACTTTAATCATAAAATTATTAAAATATAAAAATTATTAAAGTATTAATAATTATATAATTTACTTATTAAAGATCAATAATAAAATTTAAAGTAAATTTATTATATGCTAATCATAATAGTTAATATATTAGTATTAGTTTATAATGTACACTTAGTGGTATTATTAATAAATGTTTATATAAACCATACTATAATTAATCATCATTAGATATATTTATAATGGTTAATATACAGTCTGTTTATAATGGAAATAATTTTAATTATATATTATATATATTAATATTAATATACTAATATTATTTTTATATAACTATTATTAAAAATATTATAATATAGTATAAATGTTACAATTGTATATATCATATGTTATATCAAGTATATTTACACTATAATATTATTAAAATAAAGTATATAATATAAAACATCATATTTTATGTACAATTTACATAATATTGTATGTCATTATAATATTATTGAAAATACATTAATTAGTGGTATACTATGGTATATTAGCCAGATTACATATTATATTTTGTTCTAGATATTCTAGATAATAATATAAGTTAGTAATGGTATTTAAATTATATTTATAACATATATTATTATACTATATGTTATATGAATTAATATATACTATTTGTATACTTAAATATATTACTAAATATATATTACTAAATTGTATTTTGCATCTAATTATTGGGATTAATTATAGTAATTAATGTTATTGTAAACAAGTAAATTGTGATAACCATATATAATTATCTTATAATACACAATCAGATAATCATATACTAGATTATAATTTTATATAAAAAGTTATTTAACTATTATTAAACATAATTAATATGTTAATTTAGTATTGAGTTATATTAACATTGCTATTATAATATTTAAATTTATTATATAAACTTTTTATAAGATAATCATATATGGTTAACATTGCTATATTAAATATGACAAATAGTAAATATTATATTATAACTATCTATATAATCTATTTATAGTATTGTTAAGATAATAATATTATAAATATACTATTATATAACGTGTTATAATTATAATATTATAGTTATAACTTTATATATTGTAATAGTACAATTAATGATAACCCTATATAACATTATTATAAAATAGTGCATACTGTTATTTAGAGATAATAACCCTAAATCCTATCATATTAAAGAAAACAGAAGAGTGGAGGCGCTCTTATACTATACATTCTAATACATACTAAATTAATAATATGGTTATATATATAACATATTATTAATTTACGCATATGATTAAATAACATATATTTACACAACATAATATATAACTATTAGTTATAACTTAGTACATTATTACAATTACACTTGTATATATATGGGACAAATTAATAAATTTTAAGAACTATTATACAATCAAATGGTTGGAGTACTAAGTTAATGTTAATTTTAACATATATTTATAATAATTTATGTTAAACATTATATATGTTAAAACATTATCCTAATATATATATTAGAATTAATAGATAAGTCCACATATTAATATAAACATTTTTAATTTTTTATATTAAAATGATATTAATATATTATTAATAATTATATAATTAATCTTATGAACCTTAATATATATGCACATAAGTTATAATAATATGTTTACATTAACTAAAATTGTTACTAAATTATATTAACAACTTATTATATATGTAATTACAACTAATTTATAATTAACATAATATAAAATTATTGTCTATACCATCATATTGTACTATACATAATATTTACTAGGGATATTAATTTGATTATATATATATAAACTAACATAATAACTTTATAGTACATATATATAAATTAATTCATAAAATATTTAATACATACGTTTTTCCACTTAAAAGGTAATAAATTACCTCTATAGAAAATTATTAACAAAATAGTATACCCTAAGCTATATATATTATAACCTATATATATAATTATAGTAATATTAAATTAGTAATACA
Source organism: Erythroxylum rotundifolium (assembly GCA_027563915.1). Classification (NCBI taxonomy): domain Eukaryota; kingdom Viridiplantae; phylum Streptophyta; class Magnoliopsida; order Malpighiales; family Erythroxylaceae; genus Erythroxylum; species Erythroxylum rotundifolium. The sequence continues at coordinate 5,092 of JAOSBO010191077.1, forward strand.
TAACTTGTACAGATCAACTATTATAAATATAAGTTATATGTATAATAATATAAACTATATTTCGTTAATAATTATGTACATTATAATATCCCTAGTAGTATATAATATACTACATTTGGTTTGTACAAGTTATGTATTACTACTTTAATATTTAGGATATCATGGATATAAATTAATATAATATACCTATTAATTATCACTATGTTAATAATACTTTCAATTATATTTACAAATGTATAATATAGATATATTAATTTATATCCTTGATATCCTAAATATAATGACCGTACTATATGGCTAATTAACATGTAAATTCAAAATCAATAACATATAAATCATATTATAAAATCAATAACTATGTTTAAATATACATAAATGATGGATAATCTTTATTAATTATATATAATTGTACTTTAAGCATACTAATTTGATATAACATCAATGACTCTAATATACATAATAGATAAATTAACTATAAACATGATGGTTATATATTTACTAAATAATATGTTAGTGTATAATTATTATACATAAGATTTATTAATACATTGAGTATTATAGTATTATTTTGTCAAATATATATTTATAAATATTAATAGTTATAATAATTTACTATATATATTAATTGGTTGTAATATTTATTATTATACCTTACTTGTACAACCTGTTAACGTTTATAATTTATTAACATATATTAATCAAATTTATATTAACAAAATGGTATAGTATTATATGTTTAATAATAAGTATATATATTTACATATGATTATTAAATATTGTATAATACTATTTTACCAAGTTACTTACTAAACATATTATTAGTAGGTTAGTATATTATTTATATTATACTATTAACATCTAAAGTGTATATTAGATATGATATCAACTATTAAACTTTATATAATTATATTATCATAATTATTAATATATATTGCGCTATTAACACAAACTTATTTAAACATACTTGTATAATCTTATAATGTTATATACTATAATATATAAGTGAATATTATATTATATATTAAGTAGTATATATTAATATAATTAATATTTAATATATAATTTTAATTAGTTGGAATACTAATACTTATCAAATATAACATTTAAGTTATATGTTAATAGTATACATTAATTGTGGTTAACATTTAATTATTTAATAATCATGGAATAATAAATTTTAAAGTAATTGATTGAAATTCATATAATATAAATTTGAGTATTAATATCATACTATATGAAAATTCGTATAATATAAGCTTATATTATATGAATTTTCATATAGTATGATATTAATACTCAAATTTAATTATTATATCTTAACATATAATAACAGATCAAAATATAGTAATTATATATAGTAACAACCACAATGCCATTTTAGATATCCCCTTTATTCTTATAACTTAAAAATTACTTAAGTGGTGCATAACGTTATTTGTGTTATAATCATTTTATAGTGTTATATAAAATATATTGTAACAAAATGTCTTTTTCATAATTAATAGGTTGTAGTAATTAATTAGTAACAAAATGTCTTTTTCATAATTAATAGGCTGTAGTAATTAAAATTTTTGCCATATATATATTGTACACGTATGACTAAAAGTACAAAAATTATTTATATAACGTATTGTTGATTAAAACATATATAACAAATAATTATACATAGTATGTGTATAAACTATTATCAGGTAACTATTTTAACTTAATATACGTACCTTGTATATTATTGTGTATAAATATTTTAAATCTATATCAGTATTATTGTCAACTAGTCTATGAATTTAAACAATATAATTATTATTACAATAGTATAGAAATGTTGTGCTATTAAGATATTAATTAGATTTATCTTTTTAATATGTTAATTTATTATAATTAATTATAATAACTTAAGTATAATTTGTATATTAATTATTATAAATGTTTTAATACTATATTTAAATATTATACATTTATATAAAACATATGATATTACTAAAAGTTTATTTATATACTAATGTTAATGTAATAATTACCTGATAATTAAATTAACCCTATTATTATATAATTTTAAATATATATTATTATAAATACTTGAACATAGTACAATATGTATTAATTAATTCTAAACCATATAATATTTATTATTAACAAACTAATATAAAACTATTAATATATTTTTATGTCTAATTAATACATATTAATAGATTACATTAATGTAAAACTATTATAAACAGTTATAATACTTTACTATATTTATACTATTATAATAATATATGCCAACTATAATTATAAGATTGTTATTATATATATAGTAATGATAACAAGTATAAACTGCTTATCTGTATACGTATATATTTAATATATGTAATGATCATATTACCACGTATACATAGATTAATATGGTTAATTATGACATTGTAATTATATCTAGTAAATATATTATGTACATATATAATGTTATATAATAATTTTTATATATAATTGACCTAACAAATTATTATATAACGTAATATTTATTAATTTATTGATCTAAATGAATTGTATTAATTTAATTATATAGCTTTCATTATAACAATAATTAAACATGGTATAAGTATTATTAACATACAACAAAATTACTGTAATTATACGAATAAACTTATTATATTAGATTTGTATATTTTCAATAAAATATAGTTTTGTTATTATATAATAACAGTAATATAATAAGTTTATAAATTATCACTGAATACATTTTCATTAGGTCAGTAATTATATGTTTAACTATATTACACATTAATATAAAATATCATATGGTTAAGACACTTATTTAACAATATTAATATATTTTGTCATATCCTATAAGTACTAAGCATACCTAAAAATGTATTTAAATTACAATAATTATTAATTTACATAATATATTATCAATTTAATTATAGTAATATTTATAAGTTACGTATCAATTAATTTGTTAATAGTACAGATAAATTGTTATTGGCATATGTAAATTTTTAAGAACATTTACAATAATAATATACAATTATAGTACGATTTGTTATATGTAATCATATTATTGTTATTAATGATTACTTATAATAATTAATAATATTATTATAATTTAAATAGGTTATATTAGTTGTTATATAATTTATACTTAAAAATTATAATTATTACACCCATTATTAAGAATTGAGTTTATATATAAATATAATTAAGCATATTATATGAGGTATTTAGGATTAATATATATCATCATCATCATCTAGTCTGAAATCTCGCAATGAAGCGAGGTCTGGGGAGATTCAATAGTACGCAGCCTTACCCCTACATAGTAGAGAGACTGTTTCTGATGGACCCATATGCAAATGAGACAATATATGAATGATGTAGGTTACAGAGAAACGGTAACACTAGCGCGAAAAAAAATCTATGTAACTAAAATTTCAATAAATACATCAATAAATAGGGTTAAAAGATTAAAAACTTGAAAAAGCTATGCAAAAGTGACACAAAGATTTTAGAAAATAAATAGATAAATAAAAATGTGATAAAATAACTAAATACATAATAAATAAATAAGTAGGATAAAGTAATAAGAAATAAGTAAAATAGAATAATGTCACTTACAGAAAAGCTAACAAACTTCATTTAAGAGATACAAGTTTAATAGACAAAATTAGTAAGAAAAAAGTAGGATAGATATACTTGACATGCTGCAAAATTTTTTGCTTATACCTGATATGTTGCACAGCTTTTTTCACCACTTCTTGAGATGTGCATGTCATCCTTGAGTAGGGCCCTTCTAATGTGCTCTGTAGCATTCCAATTTTATTGGTTGTCCCCTAAAGGGACAACCAGTAGTTGTTGAATCCTAATAACTAAAGGCTAGTTTGCTACTTTAAGCTAAAAAATTAAATAGCATCTCGTGAAGAAAACAGATCCACAAATGCCGAAGTGCAACCAACAGTGGCAACATTAAGGAGAATCTTTTGAGATCCACAATTATAATCATCTTATTCTCTCCCTAACATCGGACTTTTACAAAAAACTCCTAATAATAAGAACAACAAACGTATCGTTTAATCTAAGAACCTAATCACAGCCCAAACACAGCTAAGCTTACATCATGACAATAAGCATATGAAAAAGTCAAATGCATTACAAAACGACCTTAAATAACCAAAGATCACCATCTTCACCACTCTAAAGGAACATTTTATGGAAACAACTATAAGTAACATTTCAAACACATTTTCGCAAATCTACCATATTCACCAAAATCTACAGCCACAATCCTTAAAACCACAAGTGCAGCAGATAAAATCTACCAACAAGTTTTTTTAATGAAAAAAATAGAGCAAAAAGAACTACAATAATAAAGCAAAGACAATATGTACATATAAATGTAACTTTCAACTTGAGAATTGCGGTTCTCTTGCTCAGGCAACTGAACAATAATCTCGAACCTCTCAGGGTGCTGAATTTTCTTCTCTGTGTCAGAGACCGCAAAGGTGGTTATCTTGCTGGTTTTTGAACCGTCGCTGTCCTTACCTGAATCAACCGTCATTGATTTGTTGCTAGTAGAGTCCTTAACTCGATCTGGCTTCGCGGGCGTATCTAGGGTTTTGCTAGGGTTTTCTGGCACGGCAGTGAGATTTGGAGTGTCGGTGGCCATATTATCGTTAGGGTTAGCGTTCCCCAGGAAAATTTGTAAGATGTCAAGGTCGAAGAAGTCAAAAAGATATTGAGAGCAATAGTGCCACATCTCTTCAGCTTCATCTTTTCTATGTCTCTCTGACTCCTTCAGTCCTTTGAGTTGCAAGTTAAGGCATCGAGTCTGACTTCCTTCAGTCTCTTGAGCTACTAGAAAAGGCATTGAGCACACCCAGATCAAACGCCGACATTACCAGCGAGAAATCATCATCTTTTAAGGATCTACTGCTACCCATTTCTCGTATTCTCAATCTGGTGTCGAGATTTAGTTGAGATAACAAAGGTTTGAACTTTGAAGAGGGAATACCGCGCATAATTATATCATTATTTATTAAAGTATATGTTTGTATAATTAATATGTATATAAACTTATATAATATTATGTGAATAAGTTATTTCGTGGTCACTCTTTTCGTGTGATCTCTGCATGAGTTTTGTTGGAACTAGGGTTTCTGTTGTATCCTTCTATGGATCCTCCTAATATCGATAATCTATCCCTCTCAGACGAAGGGGATGAGGGTTTGGTTATTCCTATCACTGCTTCGCCGCAAAATCTTTCGTTTGATTTCTGTTTAGTTTACATGTTTCTAACGTATAATCTGATTAATTTCCAGAGTATACGTGAGGTAATGGCTGAGATTTGGCACCCTTTGGGTGGTATTAGCATCACAGAATTGGGTGCTAAGCTTTTTCTTTTTCGGTTCTATAATGGGGCAGATGTTGAGCGTGTTTAGGAAGGGGCTCCATGGTTATTTAATAAACACCTATTGATTCTTCATCCAATCAAAGCGGGTGAGGATCCTTTGTAAATTCCCTTAATCCATGTTAATATATGGGTTCAGATTCATGATTTAAGGCCGAGGTTTTTATCGGAGTCTATTGCTTCTTCTCTTAGTAATTTCATTAGGAATTTTGTTGAATATGACACAAACACTTATAGAACTCCTGAAGGTGATTACTACATGAGGGTTTGGGTGAGGTTTGATATCCGGAATCCTTTACGAAGGAAGAAGAAATTAGTGGATTATGATGGGACTACCTTTTATGCCAATTTTAAGTATGAGTGGGTGTAGGTTTTTTGTTACTATTATGGTAAGCTAGGTCATACTGACTCTTTTTGTGATCTTCTTCTTCACAAAAAGAAGGAGTTACAGCCACTATAGGGTGATTATCTTAAAGCTTCGCTTCGCCGAAACCAGTGGTTGTCAAGCTCGTGACTTTGTACGGAAGGTCCTAATCTTCAGGCGATTTCTACTCCTATTTTAGCGAGATCAAACCCTAAAATGCAGTTACCTTTCGAATTATTCTTAAATTCCTTTTTGGGTTCTAATTCAAATAAGGATAGGCGAGAACCAGGATCAGAGAATATGGACACAGATCAGAATTCAGTAGGCCGCCAGAGTGATGCTGGGCTGGGGGAGGAAGACCCTATTGACAAGCTTGATGATGGTAAAAAGCGACAGAGGACAAAGATAACAATTAATCATGTTTCTAATCCTAAGGATTCAGGGTTGATTAATGGTTCTAAATCGGTCGAACCTGATAAGCAGTTCGACCGCAAAACATGAGGATTTTATGTTAGAACTGTCGAGGAGCCGGAAATCCTTGCTCAGTTCGTGCGCTTGAGGAGTTCACTTCAAGCTACTGGCCAGCAATTGTTTTTCTTATTGAAGCTAACGTTCATGGTGTTCGTATGGAAGCGTTGCATGTGTTGTTATGTTTTGCAAATTGTTTTTCGGTGGATAGTATTAGGATTGGAGGCGGTTTGTCTAATTTGTGGTCTAATAAGCTTCAATTGTAGATCACAGATTACTCTTCAAATTTTATTAATTGTGAGGTTGTGGATGGCGTTAAAAATTGGCAGTTTACTGGATTTTATGGCTTTCCAGAAAGTACTAGCTGGGGAGCTTCATGGAACTTGCTTCATTCTCTTGTATCTAGAAGTAATCTTCTATGGCTTTGTTATGGGGACTTCAATGACTTAGCTAATGCTTCTGAAAAATTGGGTGGTCCTCCCCATGCTTCTCATCTCATTGTTGGGTTTCGAGATGCTCTTAGTGATGTAAATTTGTCTACTATTGTTCACATTGGTACCCCTTTTACCTATACTTATAGGGAAGGATCGAATCATTGTTCCATAGAGAAGTTGGATAGAGCTTTAGTAGATCCTCAATGGTGCAATTTGTATCAAGAAGTGACGTCGTCAGTTTTGATGAGTTCCACATCTGATCATAATCCTATTCGTATCGATAATTGTTATGGGCAGAATCAAGGAGGGAATAGGAAATTCAAATTTGACAATTCATGGTTAGGGGATGATGAGTTAAAAGACGTGGTGGGTAATGCTTGGGCGGAGGGTAGTGTGTTGCCTTTTCTGGAACGTCGTGATTGGGTTATTAAACATATTCAGCTGTGATGGAGAAATCGTAACAAGCTCAGATGGGTACAAAAAGAATCAATAAAGCGGCAGTTAGAGGAGTAGCATAATAGTCTTAATTTTGATGAGACCAGAGACTGAAAGATGCTTGGAATGCTATTTTAAAGGTAGAAGAAGTTAGATTGAAGCAGCAGGCCAAAGCCTTTTGGTTTCGAAATGGAGACCGAAATATAAAATTTTTTCACAATTCAGTTAAAGCTCGGCATCGTAGGAATAAGATAGTGCAATTAACTCGGGATGATGGGATTGTGATTGACAATGAACTGGAGTTTGGGACATTATTACAAGTTATTTTTAGAAATTGTTTAAGGGGGCTCCTTCAAATTGTGACATGGTGCTTGATTTGGTTTGGCTGAAGATAACAATAGAAGAGAATGTGACACTTACTGGGTATTTTCAAGATGAAGAGTTTAGAGTGGCTTTGTTTCAAATGGACCCCAATAAATCACCTGGACTGGACGGGCTTAATCCAGCCTTTTTTCAGAAACATTGGAGCATTTTGGGGGGCAGATATTTCACTGCATGTCGCTCTTGGCTTGCTCAAGGTACCTTACCACAATCTTTGGCTAATACTTTAATTGTTCTTATCCCTAAATGTGAAAATCCTGTGTATATTAAGGATTTTAGGCCAATTGCATTGTGTAATGTTTTATATAAGATCTTATCTAAGGCACTTGCTAATAGATTTAAGCTAGTTTTGCATAAGATTATTTCTGCGAACCAGTCAGCCTTTATTCCCAGGAGATTGATAATTATTAATTTTATTGTTGCTTTTGAAACAATTCATGGGATGAAACAAAGGGCCAAAGGTATTGAGGCTTCTTATGCTTTAAAAATTGATATGGCTAAGGCATATGACATGGTTAATTGGGAGTTTTTGGCTTTCATGTTATCTAGACTGGGATTTTCGGATAAATGAGTAGGGTGGATGAAGATGTGTTTTTCTAATATTAGCTATATGTTTGTGGTGAACGGGAAGGAGGTGGGTCCTGTAATTCCGGGTCGGGGTCTCCGGCAAGGAGGTCCGATATCTCCCTATTTGTTTCTTGTTGTGGCGGAAGGTTTGTCATTGTTGTTGCAGGATTGTGAACACAGTGGTTTGATTTATGGTTGTCCACCTAAAGCTGGGCGCCTGAGAGTCTCCCATTTATTCTTTGTAGATGATTCTCTTCTGGTCTTTGGTGGGAATGTGGCCGAGGCACAACAGATTAAATTGACATTACAACAACATGAAGAAGCTTTAGGGTGGTCTGTAAATTTTGCTAAGTTAGGTATTTTCTTTAGCCCAAATGTTTCGGCAGGGACTAGAGATGTGATTTTTGGGATGTTAGGCATCCATCTCCCTTTGAGCTCTAGTAATTATTTGGGCCTCCCGTCTCTCATTAGTCATAGTAAAAAGTAGATTTTCTCTTTTTCGAAGGATAAAGTGTGGAAACGGATTAATTCATGGAGTCATCATTTTCTCACTCGAGTGGGAAGGGAAATTCTTCTGAAATCTGTGATTCAAGCAATACCTGCTTATTGTATGAATGTTTTTCTAGTGCCTGTTGCTATTTGTCATGATTTAAAGGTCATGATGAATCGCTATTGGTGGGGTGGTGGTAGAGAGGGTAGTAGAGGAATCAATTGGTTATCGTGGGATCGAATGTGTACTAGTAAAAGGGAAGGCGGGATGGGGTTCCAGGATCTTCGCAGTTTCAATACTGCTTTGTTAGGAAAACAAAGGTGGAGGCTTTTAGCAGACACTAGTACTCTTCTTTATAAAATTCTCAAAGCTAAATATTTCCCTCGGGGGGATTTTTTAAATGCTGAATTGGGCCAATTATAGTTTGTGTGGAAGAGTACAATATTTTCTAAACAAATTTTGATTCGAGGTGCTAGGTGGAGGGTGGGTGATGGTCAATCTATTCATGTTACTAGTAGTCCTTGGATTCCAAAGGAAGTGGGGTTTCTTCCAGATGAGGGTCCTTTTCCTATTTATGAGGCAATGAGGGTTTGTGACTTATTTGAGGAGGGTGAAAGGCGATGGGATGAGGAGAAAATTATGAATTTATTTGGAGTTAATGATATGAGATTGATTCTTTCTATTCCTCTTAGCGTTAATGTTAGGCCCGACTGCTTGATGGGCCATTTTTATAAGAAGGGGATTTATACGGTGAAATCAGCCTATCATGTAGCTTTGAATGTGCCGGGGAATGGTGGGGGGCAGCATTTGGATTTTTTTGGAGGAAATTGTGGTCATTACAAATTCCTCCAAAAATTCGAGACTTTTTGTGACGATCATGTAAGGGTGTGCTTTCCTACAAAAGATAATCTTAGAAGAAGGGGGGTTGATGTTAATCCTAACTGTCTTTTTTGTTATCAAGAGGAGAGCATTACCCAAGTGTTTGTGGATTGTGTTATGGCCAAGGAGGTATGGAGGTTGGTTGGCCTTGTTTTTCCTAACAATTTTGCCTCTTTTCAGGTGCTGCTAAGCAATGTGTTTGATTCTTTGGGCAAAGAAAAGGTAGCAAGGGTAGCGGTTCGTTCATGGAAAATTTGGCAAGTAAGAAATGATCTTCTCTGGTCAAATAAATGGTCTTCTCCCCAACAGATTCACGTTGCAGCTAGTGGATTTCTAAGAGATTTTTTGCAGTAAATGACTATTGGGACAGCAGCAAATTCACGTGCCCATTAGTCTAACCATGCAGCGGTTGTTTCTTCTGCTATGTGGAATGCGTAAGTGGATGCGGCAATGTTTGTGACATCAGATTTTATTGGCTATGGTGCTTTGATTGAAGTTGCAGATGGTTCCTTTTCTTTGGCTATTTCTGGATTTACAAAAGGTGGCCATGATCCTGCTATTGTAGAAGCGTATGCTCTTCGTCAATGCCTACTCCAAGTTAAAAACGGTTTTCCTGAGTCCGGTTGTGTTTTTACGGACAATCAAACTCTTTATTATGCCTTGCGTTCTGATTATATGGATAATTCTCATTTTGCTTTGCTGGTTTCAGATTGTAAGGATATTTTAGCTTCCAGGACCAATGTTACGGTCCATTGGATTAGACGTTCGGAGAATATAGGTGCTCATTCTCTAGCTAGAGCATCTATTTTTCACCAACGCTCTCATATCTGGATTGATATTCTAGGTTGTTTGTGGGATTATTATTCCTCGAGATAATAAAGTCATTTTCTCGATTCAAAATAAATAAATAATATTATGTGAGAATATAACTTTTAACAGGAAATGTTATTATTAACTATATATTAATTGATTCTTACGTATATATTATAATAATATACTATAATATAATACATTAATGACATTGCTAATAATGTATATAGTAATACTAAATATCATTAGTAATATTTATATCTAAGTTAGTTATAATTATTAGTATATAATAATTAAAACAATACGTTTTAAATAACATGATATTTAGTATTAATATGTAGATTATTATTAATTTTATAATGCAACAGCTATAGCATTTGTAAAGCATTATTTAATATATATAATTATGATATTTATACCTAATTACTTAATATTTTATATTTAGTTATTACTACAGTAATCATATAGTATAATATGTTTTATTAAGGAATTATCGTTAATATAAATATTATTATATAAAAATATTTAAAGTATACAATAATATACATAGCAAACATAATATAAATATATATTTTAATCTTATATAAATTATATATAGATATTATAAGTGGCGCTATTAACATGGAATTATGTAAGTTAATAATGTATATATTAACTTAACGTATATAATAAATTTCCAATTAGTATAACAGTAATCATTATGTGCATTAAATCAAACTAAATATTATAGTAATTTATTTTGTTTGTGAAATGATTAAGGTGTAATATCCATTAGACAAATTAAACTATGGTTAAATTTTATGTTGATTTATAACATTCCATATTTAAATTAATTTGTTTATGAAATGATTATTAATAATAGTAGCATTATTATTAAGTATTAAATTTGTATATAAGTAAAAATATATGGTAGATTATAAATATATAATTTAATATTCAGGTATAAGTACTGATTATAGTCCATAACATACAGGTGTAATAAATATTTTACAAAAGTTATATAAACATTAACTTTTTATATATTAATGGCATATATAAATAAATTATATATACATAACAAACATAATATTATAAACAATTATATAACGTATACAGATATTATTTAATCATAATGGTAAGTATTAATATATATTATAACAATCATATTATTATTCATCTAATTAAATATGTTAATAATATAACTATAATATCAAAGCCTAACTTATTATAAAACTATTGGAAAAAGATTTAACTCAAACCACACATTAAAGAAGCATATTTCAATAACCACTCCCACGTATTCCAACAGCAAAATTATAATATATATTATTAATTTAATTGCCATATTTATATTAATTATAATAGTGTTATAATCAATATCAAATATTATAGTTAATACATGATTGTACTATTATAAAATCATGTATAACATAATTTATACCATATTATAGTAACTTATTAACTTTACGTGCCACTGCTTATTAGTCATATTATTGTATATTAGAATAGTTGATAATAATTAATTAATACGATTAATTATATTATTAATATAATTAATTGTATATTGTAATCTTATTTATGGTGATTATTTAAAATATACTAATCTATAATGGTAGTGTTATTATTTGTAATATAGTTATATATATGCCATAAATTATAAGACCCATTGTTATTAATATAACATTAGATTATAATAATATTAACATAATATAACATTAGATTATAATAATATTAACATAATATTAAGTATTAAATGTGATTAAATTACTATATTTATTATATGTATATATGTATTATAATATTAACAATACCTAAGTATATACCGTCAAAAAAAAAAACAATACCTAAATATATAGTGTATGTACTATATCTGTGCTCTCAGTAGCTATCTAAAATATTAGTTTGTAACACTAATATAAGTTGTGTATTTATTGTTACAAATTTATATTTATAATGGTATTAATAAAAATTATATATAAAAGTATTATTAGTTTATACTATAATTATGGTAATTTATGTTTAATTTAAATAAACTATTAACATATAATTATTATATATTTAACGACAATGATTATTAAAAAATTTAATTGCTATAACCTATTAATATATATTTAATACTAACATATAAGCTATTTGGTTACTCTTAACGTATCACTTATGAGTAGGAACCTATAAAGTTAATTTAATAATATAAAATATATATTAATAATACTTTTATTAATAATTATAATTTAAATATACTATTATATTAATAGTATATTATCTTAATAAACATTATAAACTATACAATATATATTTTATGATACTAAACCTAATTTAAGATTTAATGATATAATAGCCTATCAATAATTTTTATAATCTTAATATATATATGTTATTTTATATATACTATATATAATAATTATTACTTACATAATTAAATTATATATCCTTAAGAATATAATAATATAAAATGTTAAATTACAAAATTATTATATAATTATTAAACTATCATATTATATAGTAACATAATTAGTATTTTATTATTATTTGTGAAATTGATTTAATATATAGTTTTAATTTATATGATTAGTTACTAATATTATATGATTAATAACTAATTTAATATACATATTGGATAATATTATCTAGATATTATATCATATATTAGTGTATATTATTATTATCAATTTATAATATATATAATTACGATCATACTATATTATATTCTAATAATAATACATAATTATAATATATATTTTACAATTTAATTATAGTATGTTATAATAATTACACAATACTATAATATATAAATTTTATAATTAAGTTATATTGTTTTCATGTATTAATTATATATGTTATTAAGTGTACTATAAAATTAAGTTATATTGTTTCCATGTATTAATTATTATGTTATTAAGTGTATACTATAGTATTGTGTAATTATTGTATATTAATTATATAGTAATATTATAGTTTAGTTGATATAATTATAATAAATTAAGTTACACAATTAGTTTATATAACTAATTCTATATGTAAAATTACAAATTAAGTGTATACTATAGTATTGCGTAATTATTATAACATCATAATTATATAATAAATATGTTTTCATAATAATATAACTTATTAATTATGTTATTTAGTTATCATATATATGTTAATTATTAATATTTCATAAATATTTAACTTACAATAACGTATTATGTATTGATATTAAATTAGTAATCATATAAACTAATAAATATTACTTATAATAAGTGACTGTTGGAATAAGTATTTTCCTTGTAATTAGTTTATAATGATGTAACATGGTATAAATAGTTATTATAATTAAAGTACAGATTAATGTTAATAATAAAGAGATACGTAACATTAAATACTTGATAGTATTAATATATAGTTATGTTATATCTAGTTAATATTTATATTATAACATATTAAGTTAACGGGTTAAGACACTATTGGCCTTTTTAATATTGGATATTACATAAATTACGTTGATACCCTAAGAAAATGGTATATTAAGTCTTATATAACATAATAACACATATGTCAACATTAAGATATTTTATAGTAAAATACTAACCTCTATGTATCTGAAAACATAGGAATATATATCCTAATACTATCATCATTTATATAATTATAATTTAGTATGTTTATTTATAACTGAAATGAATTATTATTATTATTAGTAATAAATTAGTTTTAACAAATTATAAAATGTTTTATTTCATTTACTTTATAATTTAGCTTTTTAGAGTAAATTTAGGATATATATTCCTATGTTTTATAATTAACAATATATTAAAATGGTTATTACTAATAATAATAATTCATATTAAAATATATTAATTAAAATATATGTTATCATCATTTATATAAAAATATTAAGTTGGTTTACATTTATGCTATTTTAAATTAATTATATTACATAACAAATCACATAATAACCATTATATATGATTATAATTAATTAATAACCATTAGATATTAGTACCCATATTGTATACTTATAATGTCATTGTGGGTTATTATGTAATAGTTATTAAGTACATATACATTATGATATGCAATACTAACATATAAGCTAGTTGGTTACTCTAACCTTTTACTTATGAATACGAACCTATAATGTTAATGTTTATATTACATCTACATATAATCCAGTTAAAGTTTATAGACAAATTTGAATGTTATGTATTAAAATTATAATATAGATTAATAATAACTCACAATGGCATTATAAGTACAAAAATTAAATTATACAGTATATAACTAAAATTATATTAATTAATATGTAGTATGTAATGATATAAAAATTAAATAATTATTATTACATATATTAATAAAATATAAGTTATATAGTGTATGACAGTGGGTGCATATCCTTAATTAATTACACTACTGTTATAATTAATTAATATTACAAGTAATAAATTGGTTTTAACTAATACATTATATAATCATGTTGATATTATATATTACTAATTGATATATATTAATATAATTACTATTATAATGTTAAATTGATATATATTAATATAATCTTTTTATTGTATAAGTAAGATATATATCAGGTATATTAATTATTTATTAAAATATAGTATATATTTAAGGTATACATTATCATAATATTAGTAATCATATTATTAAATTTCACTTATAAATTTATTTTAATTATTATATTATTAATATGTTTATATTGATAATATAATAAGTTAGTAACATTATTTATTATACGCGTGTATAATATTAGTGTAACATATTATTTAAAAATAAAATTTGTTATTATTTAATATAATGCTAAAATTTGATTACATAATAACATATTTGACGCCAATTTTTCTAATTTAATAATGATTTAAGTATAGTATTAAATTTAATACAATTTATTATATTAATCATCACAATATATGTAATATGTATATAAAAGTATTTAAGTATATAATTATATAATTACTAATTTATGCTATATATTATATTAAGTTTAAAACAACGTCAATAACAATTAAAATATCAAATTTTAATGATAATATAATGTAACCTAATATAATATTATATATAATCATAACATTTTACTATTACAGTTATTATATAGTATTATGGTATTATTTAATTTAATAACATATTGTAATAACGTATATCTATTTTTATTAATAATGATAATGAATTAAAATTTAAATATAATCTTAAATTAGTTATGTATTCTATATTAATTATTATTAAAATATCACATTAAAATAAATAATATTATACATATATTATTGAGAATTTATAAACTATATAACTATTTATACCATATGTATAATGTTATATACATAACCTCTCCATACTTAGTATTACTTAAATAATGTTTGCCATTCTCATAATAGTTATATTAATTATAAACTATTATATAAAATATTAGTTGTTATTACAATCATAACTATTATATAAAATTATAATTACGTATATTTTACAATAGTTAACAAATTAGTTTTAAATATATTATCAATAATATATCAAATAAATATCACATAATTATTAATACTTTATATGTATTAACATAATATATTTAAGTGCGCTTGTCTTTCCATTTAACCAGTAATATGATTAGTAGGGTTATTATTATGTTTGTAAATAATTATACATAA
>JAOSBO010191107.1:0-20892 GCA_027563915.1 Erythroxylum rotundifolium
ATGAACATTTGGGCTTCTAATTAACCATTAATTATTGCAAGCCCAACATTCAATTATAGGCTTCTAAAACCTCCATTTATATTTCTTACTTAGCTTGATAACCTTCTTTGAAGCCAAATAGGGAATCTTATTGGACTTTGATAATTCAAGCCCCAACAAGCCTATAATTAATTTAATCTCATTAGAATTAATTCTAGCGTATTGACTAAAAGTCATTCCACTAAAGAAAATTAGTTGAAATTTTGAACTATTAAATATTGTGAAAACACATATTTTATGTCCAATTGCAAACTCTATTTAGAACCTTATTATAGCCCTCCGCACAACAAAGGGTAAAATTACTATTTTGCCCTTACATTGGTTTTTCCTTCTAAATCTCCCGATTTACTTTATATGGTGATTATCACACAAGATCTCATCTTAGTGTTAAGACTTGATGGGTAGTTAGTCCATCAAACTACTGGCGCCAGTTTAATCACCAAATTTCCTTAAAACATCTAGAAGTGATGATATCACTATAAACTCTTCATTTGAGTGAATGTTCCTTGATACATGTTTCAATTAATAATTCCAACATGTAGACACTGGATTAATAATTTATAAAAATCCATTTTTATCATATCGAGAATCATAATGAAATACATACGAGTTCACCACTCGTCAAGATTGTGGTTCATAATAAGCAAATGCTTAAGTTGTATGTTTTAAGATTAAAGTAATAGCCCACTTTATTCTTTAAAACATTCTTGATTCCAGATTCATTTAATAATGCCTTTATCAATAGTCAACTACTATCAGATATGAAACTCATCATTCCCCTGAAGTAAACTCTTTGGCTTACATGGAGATAAATCGCAACACTACAGTCTAAACCATAATCAAGCAACCAACATGATTATTTAACTTCGAATCCATTAATTTAGATTATAATAATATACATGTTTCCCATACATCTCTATGTATATGTATATTACTTATAGAAGAATCTTGGCACCTTATGACTAGATATATAATGCTCATTAAAACCAAACTCTTTTATTTTGTTAAAAATAAATATTTCCATTACAAAACTATAACTGAAGAAAATTAAGGTATATGCAAATACACTTGCTTTCTAGGAGACTATATTTACATAACTCCAACAAAAAGAAGTGCTACATGGGAGGCAACCTATGTATTATTGGTTCCATGCTATTTCCTTTGACTTTTACATAGTTTGAATTTTGTAGTAAGGTTATTCATTTCCAAATAAGGTTGGGAAGGCATAGGACTTCGACATAAGTTAGATGATCGAGGAAGTAAATAAAAAAGAGGTGAAAGAGCTATTAAGAGTTAGGAAGTGATCTCGGGAATGTGTAGAAGGACAAAAGAAGAAAAAATAAATTTTTTTTGAAAATATTGAAGGCCACGACCATGGTTTATGGCAGGGTAAAAATTTCCACGTACTTTTCAGCTAAAATTTTACCATTTTACACTTATATATTCATGTCATACTTATTATCTAGAACAAAGGTAACCAATTGGTATTATTAGATATTCTCTAGAGGGTACCAATAACAAATATGTAGTATAGGCTACCATATCATTGAACAAATTATATTAACTAGAACTTAACTCTTATAAGCATCCTTTTCCTCTATTAAATAGAATGAGCTCCTATAATTTTTTTGAGCAAATGAATATTGGAAGATGAACTTTGAATGCTTATGAAATTCCTTAACTGTTACTTTTAGGTCATTTATTTAATTTTAATAACTCTAATTTGCATAATTTCCATCCTCTTTATGATCATTCCATCCTCTTTATAATAGCTCATTATGGATCAATTGCTTCCTTATAAAAAATAAGCATTACTTTAGGACTACCTCTGTTATTGAAAATCAATTTCTCTATCTCACATTGCTATTTTTTTGCTAAGTTCTTTCATTAGAGGCTTCAACTACTTTGAAGATCCATTGTCATAATCTTATGTTAATTCTATATAACATAACATAAGAACCTCAGGACAAAGACTCAGGTTAGGTAAAATTTTAATATTAATTAGTGTTCATTGATTAGCTTAACAATTTCTCTTAAGAGTTGCTCCTTTTGTCTATTTTTTCCTTAGTTTAGCCTCAAGTAACTTGATGTGGTTGTTGGATATAGCATGAAAAGAAATAAGTATAAGGGAGATGGTGATTTGTGAGAAGAAACTTTGAAAAAAAAAATCAAAACTCACACCAATTAAAAATAGATAATTTTTGTATAAAATATAACTAATGCTTAAAAGAAGGAAAAAATTAAAATTGGCTAGCATAGACTCTTGTACTTGGAAAGGATGAATAAATATGATGATTTTTGCAAGATGTATAATGATTGTAGATATATGCTTGCGAGTATCATTATAGAAAACCACTAAAAGTGTTTAAATCCTCCATTAGGGTCACTTAGGGGTTGAAAGGCGTTGCTATATTTTAAATGCCCCCCATACATCTATAAATGTGGAATTAATTCTTGTTTCAGTTATGAGTGTTTAGTTGGTTAATTTTATATTATTAATTGCTTGAGAACATGTGATGAATTAAGTGTTAGAGAATTTGATAACTCCATATTTTGCATGTTTATAAGGATACAATAATTATGAATTAGCAATTCTATATCATATTTTATATGAGTTATACCATGTCTTCTAATACTTATATAGGTGATGATTTTAAGGAGCTTACATGAATTTGGGTATAACTTTCTCCATAATTTTCTAATTGAGGTGATTATTAGGTCATTTTAAAGCTAACTTAAATGTCATTGTAGAAGATCAATAATAAGAACAATATTGAAAATTGATAAGTGCTTGATTTACTATATATTTACTCCTTAATGATTAGTGATTAATGTTATAATGTGCTTAAGATACTTATTTTGATTCATATTTTGTTTTAGGTATAAGTTAGAGGAACAAGAACCAAAGTGAGGTAAAACCTTATATTTGGAGCTGTCCCATTTACGTTCAATCTTATTTGTCTTTATGGAGCAAGAAGGAGACGAAATATGGTGAATGTAAGACAAAGAATGAAAGAAATAAAGTTACTGCAATTTATACACCTATGTATGGGATAGTGTAACTCATTGGAAACATGTAGGTCGAAAACAACATTTCAGCCACCTTTGAAACCTACACAACTATATGTGAACTTACACAGCCATGTAAGAGAGCGACAAAATTGTGTAAGTGGCTATGTAGTTCACTATGAACATGTAATTTCATGATTCTTTAAATTTTCACGAACATTGTCTTATACACACTAAATAAGTGCCGTGATAGAACTCTAATATTTACTATAAAAGGGTAGTTAAGAGGCCAAAGGAGACATGGTGAGTTTAGAGACACGAAAAGTGGTAGATTTCTTACCTTTCGGAGAGTTATGAGGAACTAAACTTCGTCCTTCTGGTTCAAAAGGGATATCAAGGCAAAAGGACATGTTTACGCATTTATTAATTTAGTAGTTTTATTCCCACCTTCTTTTAGAATTGATTATGATATTCTATGAATAAAGTTTTATGATTTATGTATGAAAATTAAAATAATTAAAATAGATTATTTATATACGTACCCATTTCCAAAATCTAGGTTGCAATATGTAATCATCGTATATCTTATTCACTTGTGGTTAACTAATGGTGGAGCATCATTAAAGATAATATAACATAGGTTAAATGTCAGGGCTTATATGGTTGTTGCTTAGATTAATCTATTTTCCTATTAAATAATGAGGTTGTCACACTAAATCTAGAGAGCTTATTCTAGATTGTTTAATAGTTAGACCTAATTAAAAGGCCTATTTTAATTAGATACAACCTAAGGAAAAAATTAGGGTTAATAGAGCTTATTGTTAATCCATGGTTAATAGTCTAAATCCATTATATTTATATTGATTTTTGTCTTTTTTCTAAAGAAGATGAAAATAAAATTTGAATTTTTACCACAATATTGGTATTCACAAAATATATCAATAATTTAATTAAATAGATGCTATATAAGGATAATTAACTTTGAAGCAATTAAACAAACCCTCAGTCACCCCATAATGAAAAGGGTGATCTTGTAGTTATTGGTTTGTGAAGATGCGTTGTTAGCTACTCCATTTTATTTTCCCATTGAGCTTGTTATTAATCCATGGTTAACAGTTGTAAAGGAAAGGTATGAGATGATTAATTGTGCTTATTCATTTAAACGTTGAGATTGAACCACAACCCGGATTTGAAACCTACTAATTAACTTTATCACTTTTTTATTGTTTGATTTGAATTTTCTTCAGCACTCTAGTTTTACTTTATTTTGATAATCAAAATTTATCTGTCTTCAATATTTTAGTTTTACTTCATTTTGATAACCAAATTCAACCAAACCGCCCTAAATCCTAAACACTAATTTATTGATTACAAAAGTTAGACACACACTCTATGTGATTACAATACTTACTCACCACTACTACAAATTTAGTTATGAAGAGTTACGTTTGATTTTCTAATGTGCTCAATGCACATCAAGAATTTTGGTTTTGTTGTTGGGAAGTGAAGTGATTTAGTTTTTATTTTGAATTTTAGTTGGTGTTTTGTATAGATATTTGTTTATAATTATTTTTTATAGTTATTTCTTGATCCTTTCATGTTTTTTAGTGTTTGTGTATAGTAGTAATGAGATCTCTCTATAAAGGACCTCTATAATTTAATCCTAATATCAAAAGGAAATTGAGAAGGTAACAAAGGGAAACCAGAAAAAATCTAAGAATAAAACAAGGATTTGAATCTGAAGAAGCCATGGCCAACCTAAAAACTTTAAAAGAGTTGTTTACATCATACCTGACTAAAAAATTTTTATGTTTCACCTTTCCAAATTTTACTGAACATATCATTTTTTAAACTTAAATAATCCATATTTTGCCTTAAATAATCCATATTTTGCCTAACTTTCATTGACTTAATAATAAAAATGCTCGTAAGCATCTCAAGGAACTTGATTTGGTCTGTCTTAGTATGAAACCTCTAGGGGTGACGAATGGGCAGATCATGTCCCATTTTTATTGAAGAATGTAGCAAAAGACTGACTACTTGATCTACTTGTAAGGAGTTTGAGCATGTGGATTGAAATGAAGAAGTTATTTTTTGGAGAGATACTTTTCAACATCAAAGACAACCAATATAAGAAAGAAAATTGTAGGATAAAGCAATATGATGGAGAATTCCTTTATGAGTATTGGGAGTGTTTCAATAAGTTTTATGTTAGCTATCCTTATAACAATATCATAGAACAACTCCTTATTTAATACTTCTAGAAAGGATTACTACTTATGGATAAATTTTTGTATATGCAACAAGTGTTTAAGTGTTGTGTGAAAAGACTCATATGGATGCCAAAACTTTAATCAAGCATATAGCCATGAACAATCAATAATTTGGCCTCCTCAATAATTTTCAAAGAATGAATGAGGTAAATGCTTCATCAATGAAAAAATGTTTAAATGAACTTATGTATTTTGTTACACAAATTACTACAGGGCAAGCATGGGAGAAAGTTCACTATATACATGTAAATGTGAACCATCTGATAAGTGGGTGTCTAACTCTTCACGATGAAAGCATAGAGTGTGTCAATTCTATAGGGGAAATTTTCTAATCAATACAACTGATATTCACAAAGCTATAACCTAAGTTGAATAGATCACCTAAACCTAAGTTATAGAGGAAATATATATAGAACACTTCCATAGTGGTCTATAGGGAGCACATCAATTTCAATCTCTACAACCTCTTCTTCCGACTCGAATACATCCCTAAAAGATGTAGTTAAGTCTCTTGCTACTAATACTCTACACTGTCAATAGGATGTAAAATAATTTCAACATGAGACATGATCTGAATTTTAAGATACAAGTTCCATCATCTAGAATTTATGGAGCTAGATGGATTAGATGGTCCCTACTATCAAACTCTTAAAATCACAAAATGGAGGCAAGGTACCATCTTAACCTGAGGTAAAACTAAAGAATGTTATTATGGTAACCTTAAGGAATATTAGGGAGCTTGAGGATCCCAAGAGGGTCCATAAAGGATGATTAATAAAGAAAACATTGAGAAGCAGTTAAGAGAAGAAGGAAATCCCTTATCTAGCTCTAAGGTGAATTCTAAATGTTCCACTGTCATTAAAACTAACCTTAGACCTTTTCTTAGAAGATTGGCAAAATCAAACAAAAAGGGACATGATAGGAGACAAAGGAGACTATTTGAAAGAAAGAAGTGAATATACCTTTGCTGGAATAATTAAAAAAGTTTCTAGGTATGCAAAATTACTTAAAGAATTGTACACCCATAAAAGAAAGATAAGAGGTGATTAGAATGTCATAATAGGTGAGAATGTTTCTTCATTTTCCAAAAAGAAAATACCTCTAAAATGCAGGGATCTAGTTATTTTTATCATTCCCTATAAGAATGGTAACACTATAATTGAGAGAGTTACGCTAGATATAAGAGCATCAATCAATGTTATACCTCACTCTATCTATGCTTCTTTAAACTTTATCCCTTTAAAAGAGACCAGTATTATCATACAATTAGCAAATCATACTAATGCTTACCTAATGGAGTGGTTGATTATGTTTTAGTGCAAATGAATAACATGGTGTTTCTTATAAATTTTGATGTATTATATATGAATGATGAAACCTCATATAATCCCATACCTATCTTACTAGGGAGACCATTTCTTAATATGAAGCAAACTAATATGCACATTTTGTTTTCTTTATTGATGTGATTGATCCCTTAGTTTCGTAAATATTTGATTTAAATTGTAGAGATCAATTAGAAGTAGTTTAATTGAGCATTTGGAGTTTAAAGAAATTAATGATGTTGAGTTAGGAGATGAGCAAATTAAGATGACAACTACCTTACATTCTTTAGAAACCTCTACTCTAAGGTATGAATGTTCTTCCATATAATTACGTGAATATTACTAGAGGCTAGTACCATTTGATGTATAGGTACCTTATGAAGAGCTAAAGCCACTACTTACCCACTTTAAGTATGATATTTGGGAGATAGTTAGACTACTCCAATTATCATTTCCACAATTTTAATTTTTGGTGACGAAGTTAAATTGATTCATATCTTAAGAGAGCACAAGAAGTCCACCGACTGGACAATTTAAAAAATTTGTTGAATAACCATTCTATATGAATGCATTGTATTTTTCATGAAAAGGATGCTAATTCTACTAAATAAGCACAACATAGGTTGAATCCTTTAATGATGGAAATTATGAAGAAGAAAGTACTAAAGCTTTTTGAAACTAGAGTTATTTATCCTATCTTTGATAGTAAGTGGGTAAATCTAACACAGATGATTCCAAAGACCCTGGAATCACGATGGTGACTAATTAGGATGGTGGGTTGCTTCTCAGCCCTGTGCAAACTGGGATACGAGTATGCATTGATTATAGAAAATTGATTATTTTATCTCGTAACAACCATTTCCCCTTTATTTATTGATTAAGTGCTTAAGAGATTTGCTAGATATAGACATTACTATTTTCCAAATGGATTCTTAGGTTATCTTTAAGTTCCTATTACACCAAAAGACCAAAAAAAAGACAAAATTTACATGCCTATTTAGTTCATTTACTTACCAAAGGATGTCGTTCAGTTTATGTAACGCACCCGCCACTTTCCAAAGGTACCTGGTAATCATTTTATCTAAGTAAGTTAAGAAGATCTCAGAGGTATTATAGATGATTTTAGTGTCTTTTGGCTCTTCTTTCATAATTTTTAAAAGGATCTTACACTTACTTTGGAAACATGTACTAAAAATTAACTTTGTATTCAATTGGAAAAAAATGTCATTTTATCGTTGACCAAGGTATAGTTCTAGGGCATGTTATACCTTTTACGGGTATAAAGATGGATAAGTCTAAGATTGATCTTATTTCTATTTTGCCTTAGCTTGAATATGTGACAAGTTTGTTCTTTCTTAGCCATACAGGTTTTTATCATAGGTTCATCAGAAATTTCTCATAGATAGCTTCTCATTTGTGTAAGCTATTACAATAAGGTGTCTCTTTTGAGTTCAAAAATAAGTGGACAGAGGTTTTTGACAAACTTAAGGAGCTCTTGATATCCTCATCAGTGATTTGGCCTCTAAAATCGAGCCTTCCTTTTGAGATCATGTGTGATGTAAGTGATTGCATAATAGGGGTGATTTTCATTCAAAAAGTAGGTAAAATTGCAAATGGAATCTACTACACTTTTAAAAGTTTGCATCCAACCTAATTAAATTATTCCACAACTGAAAAGAAACTATATATATTGTGATTGATTTTGAAAAAATTTGTTCATACTTGTTAGCCATTAAAGTAATTGTTTACTTTAATGCCGAAGGCAGGGCTAGTGACTAGAGTGAAGTCGTAACAAGGTAGCCATATTGGAAGGTGCGGCTAGATCACCTCCTTTTTAGGGAGAGGTAATGCTTGTTGAATATTTTGGTTTGACACTGCTTCACACCCAAAAAGAAGGGAGCTACATATGAATATGAGTTCAACTTGTCGACAGAAGCATTTTAGTGATTCATAAGAGCAAACAAGAAATTAAAGAAAGAGACAGAGAAAAAAGCTATGTTATTCAAAACAATTTTACCCAATTTCTTGAGAGATATCAAAGTATAACTGGAAATAGAGAAAAAAAAATTATTATGATTTAATGAAATTGGTTGATATTATGACAATACTAGGTAGCATAGATATCATTATGGGAGAAGTTGATCGTTGAAATGATACTTGATACAACAGAAGCAATTGATATAAGAGAAGTATAGGGTATGCATTCTTTTTCCAAATTGGAATCTTTGAAAAAAATTGTCCATACTTGTTAGCCATTAAAGTAATTGTTTACTCTGATCATGTCGCTTTGAAGTAATTACTGACTAAGAAGGAAGCAAAGTTGAGGCTAATAAGATGGATTCTCCTCCTTAAAGAGTTTGGTTTGGAAAGAAGAGATAAGAAGGGGGTAGAAAAATGTTGTTAATAATCACCTCAGTTGCTTGATCAAAAAAGAAGATGATATTCCTTTGTGAGAAACTTTCCCAAACAAATAGTTTTTTTACTGATTTGAAACTTCCATGGTATGCAAAAATTGTGAATTGTTTAGTTACTAAAAGATTACATGTAGGTTTGTCAAAAACTTAAAGGGAAAAATTAAAGAGTGAAGCTAAGTACTATATACAGGATGACCCCTATCTATAGAGGCACGGTGTAGACTAAGTCATAAGAAGGTTTGTTCCTAAGAGTGAGATGCCTTCTATCATTTATACACTCATGTAAGGAAATTTAAGGGAAAAAGGACTGCTCCTAAATTTTTAGAGAGTGGTTTTCATTGGCATTCATTATTTAAGGATACATTATCTTTTGTAAGTCATGTGACTGGTGACAACAATCAAGTAATTTGTACTGTAGAAATCAAATAAATCGAAACTCATCCTTTTTTATAAAAATTTTGATGTTTGGGGAATTGATTTTATGGTACCATTTGTTCTGTCTTTTAATTTTCATTATATCTTAATTATAGCTAATTATGTCTCTAAGTCGGTGGAAGTTAAAGCCACAAAAACTAATGAAACTAAAGTTGTTGCAGTTTTTGTCAAGTATAATATCCTTTTCTAAATTTGGGATGCCAAAAGCCATTATAAGTGATAGGTTAACACACTTCTGTAATAAGGTGATGGAAACTTTGTTTAAGAAGCACCATATCATGCTTAAAATTCCCACCTCCTACTATCCCTAAGACAGTAGCCAAGCTGAGGTAACTAACAGAGAAATCAAGTCAGTCCTGGGGAGAATAGTTCAAACTAATAAGAAGGAATGAAGCTTGAGGCTAGAAGATGAAATGTGGGCTTATATGGTAATCTATAAAATGCTAATTGTTATATCCCCATGTAGAATGGTGTTTGGGAAGCTGTGTCATATTTACAACATAAGGATTATTGGGTTATTAAGAATTATAATACGAACTATAATGAGATAGGAGTCCAAAGAAAGTTACAATTAGAACAACTTACAGAGATACGAAATGATTGGTATAAGAATGTAGTGATATAAAAGGAAAAGAATAAAGCTTTCCATAACAAGATGATCTAGAGGAAAAGCTTTGTTATTGGTCAGAATGTGTTTCTTTATCATTCAAGGCTTGAATTATTTCAAGAAAAGCTTTGTGATTTCTAATATTTTTCCATATAGAGTAGAGATACAAATCTTGAAAACTGAAAAGATCTTAAGGTGAATGATCACCGCTTGAAGTTGTCTTGTGAAGGATTCTGAGTAGAGAATGTAAAAGTAGTGATACTTGAAGATCTAGAGGGCATCATTTGAAGAGGAAAACATGGAGTCAAGTTAACGATAATAAAAAAGGTACTATTTGGGAGGTACCCAAAGGGAGTTTATTCCTTTTCCTTTACATTTTTAATTAGTTTTTTTGTTGGATGCTCCATTTCTTACATTACATTGCTTTGTGGATAATGTAAGTTATAAGTGTGAGGGTAGGGTAATGTTTGTTTCTAAACTTATGAAACATTTTCTTTTTCTATTGCTTTTTGGACTATATAGTTATAAAAAAAAGTGTAGAATTAACTATAGTAATTTATGAGAACTTCGACATATATTTTTACTCTTGTAATTAATCAATAAATGTTTTCTTTAAAAGAGCAATGACTAGTGTGTAGATATAAGCTAGTGAGATTTTAAGCCTTTTAGACTAACATGCATATTAGTCTTATTGTCTTTTGATTTGATATGACCTTTATAACATATATATCCTAACTTTGCCTTGATTTTTTTAAACTAAATTTTTATCACATCCATTAATATGGAAATTATATGCATTTTTTTTTGCTTTATGATCTGCATTATCCAAATAGCCTTTAAAACAAGCATGAAACAAAAAAACAAAAAAACATACACGTATATCCAAACTGGTGTAGAAAAGTAAAGGAAAAGAAATTTACGTCCCTTGGGTTGCCTCCCAAAAAGTGCCTTTGTTTAGTGTCGCTGTCTTGACTTTATGCTTTCCCACAAAATTATGATCCTCGGGTCTCATAGTTTGAGCTTTCTCCACGTGAGGTTGTTTAGGATAGGGTCTCAGTTGATGAACTCTCATATCCAGCATATACCCTATCTTCAGAATCTCTACTCACTCTATACACTGTAAATATCTCAGATGTCTCTTTATCCTTTTCTTCCTTGTCCAATTTCTCCAATCTGCTATATAAAGATGAAGGGTTAGTATTAATAATAATCACGAACTCGGTAATCACCTTCGAGCTAAAAGATATTTCTTTTTTTGCTTCGAGCACTTTCCCCACTTCTTCGCCACAAACAATTCCTTAAGTAGTACACTCAAGATTCTGTGGCTTCTCATCACTTTATAAGGCCTCAATGCTAATGTCCCTTAGGTACACTTCAGGTGGATATGGATGCTCCTCATTTAAATTGGAGCACCCCACTTCCACCAAGCACGTATCCATACATCCTGAGGATAGTCAGACACACACCCTGTCAAAGTGGTGCGCTATTACAGTCAAACATAACTCATTGTAACCTTTTGTTTTGCATCACACGCTTTTTTTAAAAAAAACCAATACTCATTAATGGCCTGTTTTATTTATAACAATTTCAATCACAATTATCGCAAATAATTTATACATTGCAAAATTTCAGTAATCATGTGGGCCCTTTTCAGTCATAAAGTCATTACAATCATAATTATTCACAAATAAAGGTACAATATTTGCGGAATACATTCTTTAAGACAAAACTAGCAGAAAAACATATACAGACACCCGTTGATCTCGACCTCTATTTCTTACTTAAAAACAACAATTAAACTCCAGCTGATTTAGCTGAGGTCTCCTCTGAGCCTGAAAAATATGTTGCAAATTGGGATAACTTTTACAAACTCAGTGAGTGGACCATCCTTAATGGCTCATTTAATCACATATCACATACAATTCATGTAATCACGTAATTGACATCATTTCACTAATTAACATGTTAAATTACAAACACTTCATTTACTTAATTCATATCTCACATTTAGAAATCATTCAAACTATTTATTTCTATCATTCAAATCATACATATCAAATGCATATACAATACTTATAAGACTCACTTTAAATTGTTATTGTTGTAACCAAGTGCCTGTAACTGTCTCGTACCCATTGTGGATACCGGGCTTATGAATAACTTTCCCTTATGTGTTGGGGATACAGGGCTCATTTTATATAGTAACCCTTTGGCTTTTATGCACTTTGTGAGCTTTAAGCTCTTTTTCACAATCTGAGCTTTAAGCTCTTTCTTATAATCTGAGCTTTAAGCTCTTTTTCGGTGGCTAATCCAGTCACAATTGCCTTTAAGTTTCATGCATTCATGTAATGGAATGCATCACATTCACATATTTTCAATCAGTCACATGATTTCGGATTCACAATCACTTTCACATTCATCATCAGACCTTGGTCCGACATTCAACAACTAAGTTAATAATACACTTATTTCTTCTCATTCACATATAAGTAGCACTTCAATATCATATTTATACATTAAGTCTCGGGCCTCTATTGTTTGGCATCAACATAAGCAAATCATATTCATATCAATTATATTCACATTACATAATAATCATAACCGTAGTCATTCAATACAGAAATTGAAATCATAACAAATAATTAAATGAGACCATCTAGGTTGACTCATAGTATACTCCAAATTAGCAATTGCTTCTAAGATCTGGAAACGTTTGAATGTGGACATTTACCTTGCACATCAAAATTATACAATACACACATTGTGCACACATTAATAATTGCACAATTATAAGTATTCCTTTATGCACAAATGTGTATGTGGAATATGTACAATGCATGCTCAAAGACAATCATGGGTGTCTTTCCATTATTTTCACCACGTTATCAATCATATATCAAAAGTCAATTAAGTATCATTTGTACGTAGGGTTTATATGTTGGACCCCTGTTTTTTTATGTTTTTTCTTTTAATTTATTTACTTATCTATTTATTCATTGATTTATTTTATTTATTTTCTTAGAATTTATGCATTAATTTAGCAAGCATGAATAGAAATTGGGGTTATTAATTAGAGATGTTGGGATTAACTTAGTGTAATGGTCATAAGAGACAAAAGAAGGGGCAAAAAGGGGCATTACATTAAAATAAGGGAAAAATAGGAAGGACAAGTTAAATGAAGGGTAAAAATGGGAAGACAAGAAAAAAATGTAGTCTTGAATAGGAGAAAGAAGAAGAAAATCATGAGAAGAGAGAGAGAAGAGAGAAAAAACGTGGGAAAGAAGAAGAAAAGAAGAAGAGTGCATGGAAGCTAGGGAAGAGAAGAGAAAAACGTGGAAAGAGAAAGAATCAAGCTTGATTAAGGTGAGTTTATCTTTCTTTCTTGCTTAGGTAGAGAAAGAAGCAGAGAATGGGTTATGTTGAAAGAAGATGATGGAGAGACCCATTTGATTTTAGGGTTCCTAAGCTAGATTTTGGGTTTTCTAACCTAGATGGACAATGGGTAGGTTAGTTTTGAGCTTGAATTATGTGGATTTCAATTTTTGTGATTATGGAAGTTTTAAGGGTTTTATTGAATTGAAATTTAATGGGAAATTGGTTTGTTTTAGGAAATCAAGGAAATCCTACCCAAGAGCAAAAGGAAGGGCCAATTTGAGTTTGGATTTTTAAGAGTTATAAGGTGGGTAATTTATTAATAGTTATTGCGTAATGAGCAAAATGCCTTATGTGTGTATTGTGTGTTAAAATGGTTTGCTTGAAATATTGTGATGTGGAAATTGCATTATGATGTATGACATGTGATAAAAATTGAATTGTGACTATGATTATGCTATGCCTTGGAATTGTATCATGGCATTTTGATTAAATAGAAAGAAGAAAAAGCAAGAGAATATGAACTTGTGATTGATTGAATTGAGCATGAGATTTGATTATGTTTGGGTGAGTTTTGTAGTCACGTGCACGTTGACATAGAGCCTTCTCCCAACTGCCCACTTGTGGCACACGAGATTTGAAAAGTGGACTTGTTTCGTTCACGGAGTAAATTTTGGTTTCTCTATTTTGTTCCATGGAACCCTTGAGCCATTTGTTTGTGCATTTGCATTTTGATGTGTTAGGTTTTGATGAAGTTGAGTATTATGTTTTGATGTTAAATCACATCCAATATATTTCATGTGATGATGTATAGAGTTATGAGTTATACATGTTGAACTTACATTGTTAAGTTAAGATAAGATGAGTATGCTTATATGATTAGATGCATGTATGTTTGATTGTGTAGCTCATCATCAATGGCTATAAATATATTAACTACTGAGCTGTGTAGCTAAAATTGATATTTTTCCCACTCCTTAGGTGCAGATTGAGAAGATCAGTGATCCTTGTAAGGCATTTAGACAAATTCCAAGATAGTTAGCTTTTATACTAAGTTAGTGGCCAGACTTTTGGATTAGCTTTATAAGCACATTGAACATTGAGCATCCAATGTATTTTTTGTATCTTTTGTTAAGTCTTTGATGTAATGTTCATTTGTAGTTTAAGCTATGTATGAACTTCATTTTGATTTGGAAATGAATTAAGAATTGAAGAAGTTTCCAATGTGAATATGCTTAGTCATCTTGTAGTTGTACATTTCTTATTTCAAGTCTTCCATAGGTGTAGAAATTGTGTTTTGACTTCAAGGGAAAAACTTTACTGATATAGGGTGATTTGGACAAGGTTGCCATATGGGAATTTGTAGTTCATCCTTTTAGCTTTCCAATGATATATAGTTTGTAAAGTTTGGAGATCAGACTTGAAAGTTATGATTGTTATAAGTTAGTGACGCTACATAGGGTGTATGCAGGGCATTTTACAGCTTTTCTATCATGATCTAATAAAATAAGAATAATGTGGTGTTTTAAAATGGGAAGAAGTAGTGTGATAAGTTGGAAATGAAGTAGAAAAGATAGGTTAGTGTTAAGATGGGTTATATGTGAAAGGTGGGAAGTAAGAAGATGAAAAAATGACCCAAAACATGTTTTCGGAGTAGGTTTCTGGATAATTTTGCCCCGGCGAACTCAACTTTCTAGCACCGAACATGCTTTGGTATTTTAGGTATAACTGTTTATGTAGTTATCCAAATGAGATGATTTTAATTTGGTGTAAACTAGAGACACAGGGCTGCAACTTGTATGATTAAATGGAGTTCTAATTCGATCTTTAAGGATTTCAATATTTGGATGGAAGTTGAATATAGAATGTTGTTTGGTATAAGAATAGCCTGAAGATTTTTAGGGAATATTTTTCTAGAAGAAAGTATGCGAGTATGGAAATGAGATTAAGATTTTGAGAAATTGTTTATGGTTAGGTTCTCATCGATTTTGCTTTTGGGTTGAATGTGGTTGAAAGATTTTAAGTTTGTATTTTAATAAGATAAGTAGTTTGGGTTATGGGTTTTTGCCATAGGGGCTTTTGAGGTGGCAAAGTCAAGAGTTTGCCGTGGCGTAATTCACCCCAGGCAAATTTTGCTCTTCTGGTGTCAACTTTGCTGCGACGAAGTTATACTTGTCGCCGCGGTGAAACTAACCCGAAGGGTCAGTGAGGTTTACTCGCCTATGATCGCC
The DNA here is from genome assembly GCA_027563915.1 of Erythroxylum rotundifolium. Classification (NCBI taxonomy): domain Eukaryota; kingdom Viridiplantae; phylum Streptophyta; class Magnoliopsida; order Malpighiales; family Erythroxylaceae; genus Erythroxylum; species Erythroxylum rotundifolium. Next base: position 15,706 of record JAOSBO010191107.1, read on the forward strand.
GTGGCGAAGTTACTTGTCGCTGCGACGAAGCCTGTCTTTGCTTCTGAAGGATTTTTCTTCCAAATTTTCAAATTCTAAGCCTTCCTCCCGGCTCAAGCTTCATAATCCCATATCCAATGTTGGCTCTAGAAACGGGGCTTAATAAGCGTGGTATCAGAGCTTAGGTTGTTCCTAGGCTTAGAGTGCATGGTAGGATGAATTATTATGCTATGTAATTAATTATTTGTATTTTTAAATTGATTTATTTCATTAAATGACATGAATACATGTGAGAAATAGCATTGAAATAAAATCTAAGCTAATCGTTAGTGTTTCTATAGAAGGAGTGAAATGCCACCTTATGGGAGGACACGAGGAATATTACAAGGATAGACTACACCTGACTCTCCACCGAGGGAGGAGAGTATCGATGAGTCAATAGCTTTAGGAAATGCTGAGGCTTCTGTAGGGCATGGTAGTGAGCCCATTCGATCACAGACACAGAAGTCACCTATTCTGCCAAAACAAGTGCCTCCCTTGGATCCGAGATTGTTTCAGGCATTTACTCAAGCCTTTGCCCAGGCTATGGGTCAGATGTCGTAGGCTTCTACTTTGGCCCCAGCTAAGAAAGGGAAGTAGTTTGTCAAGCTGAGGAAGTATGGGGCAGTGGATTTCTATGGGACCACGGATCCAGAAGAAGCCGAGAATTGGATGAGAAAGACTGAGAGGATACTAGATCAAATGGATTGCGATGATGATGAGAAGGTTGTGTATGTTGCTGGTTTGCTTCAGGGAGATGTACTGCATTAGTGGGAGAGTACGCCGGGGAGTCAGATGAGACCGCCAGTGCTCGTATGGAAAGATTTCTTAGCAATGTATAAAAAGAAGTATTTGTCTGAAGTGTACTTCCAGCAGAAGCAGAGAGAATTTTTGAGCCTCACCCAGTGGGAGATGATGGTGAGCGAGTTTTAGCACCAATTTACATAATTAGCCTGATATGCAACTGACTTAATGATGAGCGAAATGGCTAGGTGTCGAAAATTTGAAGCGGGACTACACTTGGCCATTTGAGACAAAGTAGTGGCACAGAATTTCTACGACTTCTAACAACTGGTTGAAGCAGCATTGAGAGTGGAAAATATGGAGAACATCAAGAGTGTAGTGAACAAGAAGAGAAAGGTGAGAGAACAGTCCAAGAGGGGAGGTGGTACTTCTATGCCCGAGAGGAGTACTAAGATTTTCCCTGTACAGTCTGAGGAGAGAAGTAGAAGTGCAAGCAGACCTAGACCTATGAGGACTTCTACCATTTCACATTAAGCCTCAACGGCTGGAGGCAACAGGAGGGGAGATGGGGATAAGCCACCCATTCCAAAATATGAACACTACGGAAGGTTTCATAGAGGGGAATGTTACCATTTGACTGTAGTGTGTTTCAATTGCGAGGAGAAAGGACACATGACATATTTTTTAGGCTTAGAGGAGACACCTAGTTAAATTAACTGGAGTCTAACCGATGCTTTTAAGCAAGGGATAGAGGTCAGAATCAGTTAGCGTTTGCATTTATGTTTCATTATTTTTTATTAAATTGTGTATTCACAAGTACTGTTCAATGCGTATGTGAATGATTCTACAATGACATTGTGACTAAAAATTTTTTATATTTGTATTGGGCCCAAATGATTACTGAAATTATACAATGTGATATTGTTTGCGACAATTGTGATTGAAATTGGCAATGTTTTAAATAAAAATGGGCTATTAATGATTTTTTTTTTTTTGAAAAATGCATATGATGTTTGAGAAAAATTTGCAATGAGTTCTATTTGACTGCTTTAGCGCACCACTTTCACAAGGTTTGTGTCTAAATATCCTCAGGATGTACGGATACATGCTCAATGGAAATGGGGTGCTACAATACATGTACATATGAATGATTGAATAATCATATGATTGACAACTTAATGATGTGTGAAATATGTGTGGATTGCATGAAGATAGATACACAAGATGATCCTCAACATCTAGACATTGCTAGATCATGAAGGCAATAGCTTATTTGGAGCTTACTGTGAGTTAACCTAGATATGTAAACTTAATTATATATATTCGTGTCTGAAATGTATGTCGAAATAAATATGAAATGTGAGAACAATTGAATGTGAAATGTTGGAATGAATATGAAATGTCTGAGCAATTGAATGTAAATTTCTGGACTTAGATCCGATAACTTTATCCAAGTGACAAAAGCTCACAGGAATGAAACGTAATGAAACTTGGCATATGGAATGCATCACATTGATATGCATGATTAGATAAAGGACTTGTGACCAGAGTGACCAATATGAAAAAGAGTTTTAAACTCATGAATGCATACGAAGAGCTATTGGCTCAGTTATTAATGAGCCTAGTATCCACCATAGGTATGGGGCTGTAAATGAAATGAGCTCGATATCCACAATGGATACAGGATAGCAAATCAGTGCTCGGTCACAATAAAGAAAAAATGAATGAAATCACATGTGCATTTACATCTACATCTTTATATGTTTCGTATGATTGATTTGAAATGAAATATTAAATTGTTTGAAATATAGCTAAAAGGTAAATAAGGATGTTTTGTGATATGAAATGCTAGTTTATCTAATATGCTTATGAAAGTATGATAAGATTGATATACTTGTTAAGGTATAAGCAAATGTAATGTGATATTCAATACTGGATGATATGTAATACTTATTGAATTAGGTTATGACTTATCTCTATATGTTTCGTATGATTGATTTGAAATGAAATATTAAATTGTTTGAAATATAGCTAAAAGGTAAATAAGGATGTTTTGTGATATGAAATGCTAGTTTATCTAATATGCTTATGAAAGTATGATAAGATTGATATACTTGTTAAGGTATAAGCAAATGTAATGTGATATTCAATACTGGATGATATGTAATACTTATTGAATTAGGTTATGACTTATCTCTGTGTTTATAACTTGAGTGAATATTTCGATGTTGATTCACTCACTGAGTTCAAAAACTCATCAAAATTGCAATGTTGATTTTCAGGTTCAGAGGAGATCTAGTTACACTAATTGGAGTATAGCTACTACCATTGGACATGAGTTAGTGGTCAGGATCAGTTGTACCTTCAGATGTCTCTATTCATTTAGCACCAAGAATAACATTTCTCACCTATTTTCAAATGTATATGTGAACTCTGAAGTGTAATAACATCTGTGATTTAATATGATTGTGAATGAAATGATTCAAAATGAATGTTTGAAATGCTTTTGATATGTGATGCTTTAAAAATATGGTAATGTGATCGTCTTAACATACCATCCTTATTGAGTATATTCTTGAACAATTGTCGATACATTAGGGCAAATGATTTATGAGAGTGGTATGTTACATTTTGGTATTAGAGTCCAGGATGAGCATCTTATATGGGCATTTATCATAATATGTATCAAGCTACATGCGTCTTAAACATATCATACACTTTAGTATCGATTAATGGTCAATTAGGCAAGCAGAGGTAATTAATCCCTGGTCATACCTGCATTTAAATAAGTCACACACATGAACATTCATTAAGAGTTTGAACTGTTAGAAAAAATGACAAGAATGATGATCTGTTAGTGTCTGACAAAATGAAAGTTTGTTGATATCTTAAAATAAGAGATACTACATGGTTCGATATGTCAAACATAGACTTAGTGTATTTGTATTTATGCTTATATCATCGAATATGATATTATTATTGTGCTATGGTTGTATACCTTTGAATTGATATGGATGTGAATACATTTTTGTAGGTTGATTGGAAAAAAAAATAGAGAGAAGCATAGATACAGGTAGAAATGACAAGATTTAAACTGTACAAGCAAAGTTAGAAGAAAACCAAAATTTATTATAACCTTGAATGGTTGAACTTGGAACTAGAGTGGTTGTTTAATTATCTTATTTAGGGCTTATGATTTGGTATAAGGTTATATTAGTGGATTTGAGATCAGAATATCGTGATCATTATGTATTTTATATTTCTGAATTGATTGAGAACATACTTATGCAAGATAAAATAAATGATAGCAATATATGTAGAAGTCCTTAAGATTAAGTTGATAAGTTATTATGAATGCACATCCAATAATGTGGCTACCTTGGCGAATGACATTGCAGAACAAAATTCTGCAGTTTGCCATTCCAATATTTTGTTATCTTCATCTTGTTACTGAAAAACCCCAAACCTATTTCCACCTTGAATTTATGATGTTCTTGCAAGCTTGGAGGGTTAGGTTAACTTTATAAATTGAGAAGGCTTTTGAGATAAACAAGTAAGTGAATTACTGACCTATTGTGACATATGTTAGCATGACATTTATGATGATTTTTTAGGGATGGATTGATTGTGATAATGGTGTTTAATGGTGCTAGGATACCGATGAATAAATGGATACAATCATGTACTGTTTTTAAGTGCATGAAAAACAATAGATTATGAGCTGTTGTATAGATGATTTTGAGTTGGCAATTGAGGTGAAATTGATGAGGAATTAGAGTATAATTAAGGTATAATTGAGGTATAATTAACGAACCATTAAGAAGATGTTTTGAATTTGGTATAAAGGTATTAAAATATGGAGAATTTGAAGGAAAATGGAGAGTGAATTTTTGGATCGCTCATCCCACGGTGGTGGGAAGGTCAACCTAGATCATAGGCAATGTTTTGGAAATGAAATTTTCTATTTTGTGTGATTGTTGAACCAACTAAGGATAAGTTACTTTACTTTAGTGCATTTAGATTTGATTGAGGCTTAAAATAAATCTAGTTTGATGTTGGACTAAATAGTTAAGGGTTTGACAAGTTTAGGTTGTTAACTGATGTTATAACTTAAGGAATGGATTATTTTGATATCAATGTATCTAAATCTATAAATTATAAGTTGTTAAAGGATTGAAGGTGTTCTTATGAATACAAATGTAATCCAAAGAATCTAAGTAACACATTAAGAATGAATGAACAAGAATTGGGAAATTGTGTGAATATATATAATGAAAAAGGGTTGGTGAATTTATGGTTGATGAATTTAGAATAATTATGTATACTTTAGGTATAAACCTAATTGCAAATGAGTTACATCCAAGCTATGATGTATGAATAGTTAAGACTTGTGAATAAGGATACATACTTGAAAAGTCAATTGAG
>JAOSBO010191113.1:0-20891 GCA_027563915.1 Erythroxylum rotundifolium
GGTACAAAATTTCAGAATATTGGGCAAGAATTTGGGGCTGAACATATGAATTTTGTGGGAAATTATGGGCAGAAGAATCAAGGTGGAGCTTTCTCAAACACTTATAACTCTGAATGGTGGAACCACCTAAATTTCTCCTGATCTCAACAACCCAAGCCGCCCTAAAGTTTCCCTAACCAAAACCATTACCCATAACATCAACCACATTACCAACAGACCCAGCAACAACAATACCGTGTCCCTCCAGGTTTCCCAAACTTGAGGCAACAAGCCCAATCACTTGAGCCTAAGTCCAGCCTTGAATCAATGATGGAAACCTTTATGTAGAAGCAAGGAGACCTGATTCAGCAACTTGCTACTCGAATGGACCAATTGACGGTCCATAATAAGATGCTTGAGACTCAGATTGCACAGCAAGCTGCATCACTAAGGTTGGACAAGGGTAAGCTACCAGCACGACTAGAGGCTCCTAAGGAAACCAAGGCAGTGGTACTAAGGAGTAAAAAGGTTTTGGAACCTATGGAATAGAAGAACAGGGCTAAAAAGGAGTCCGAAGGAACAGACCAGGATGCACAACCTGTTCAACAATCACCTGAGCCAGAAAAATACATACCACCACCACCATATAAGCCACCAATCGCATTCCCTCAAAGATTTCATAGAGCTAAGCTAGACCAGTAGTTTGGGAAATTTGTTGACATTCTGAAGAAGCTCTATATTAACATCCCCTTCATGGAATTACCCAAATGCCTACTTATGCCAAGTTCTTGAAAGAAATCTTATCCTACTAAAGAAGGCTAGAGGAATATGCGACTGTGGCTCTTACAGAGGAATCAAATGCCATTTTTCAAAACAAACTCCCTCCCAAACTTCAAGATCAAGGAATTTTCTCAATACCGTCCCAGATTAGAACCACAACAATTGGAAGGGCATTATGTGATTTGGGGGCGAGTGTGAGTTTATTGCCATTATCTATCTATCAAAAATTAGACATCGGAGAGCTTAAACCAACTACCATATCATTGCAGCTAGCTGATAGGTCCATAAAATTTCCCATTGGGATATTGGAAAATGTGCCCCTCAAGGTTGGAAATCTTTTTATCCTGGTATATTTTGTTGTGCTATAAATGGAGGAGGATACTAGCATACTTATTATACTTGGGAAACCCTTTTTAGCCATAACTGGAGCGATCATAGATGTTAAAAATGGAAAAATGACTATGAAAGTGGGGGAGGAGGAAGTAGAGTTTAATTTGGGAAAGGAAATGAAAGCTACGGATGACAAGGATTCTTGTTTAAGGGTGGACCTTATTGACAAGCTGATTGGTGCTGAATTTAGAAAATCCCATCCAAAGGAGTTGTTGGAACATTGCTTAGTGAAGGCTGTAGCAACCACAGGTGGTAATAAAGAATTTTCAGAGAAGGAATCAGAAATTTTTGAATTCGCATAGATGCTCAATGCACAACCTGTGCTAAGATCTATACAACCTGTGTAACTTGAACTGAAACTATCACCTGATTCGAACAAAGAGGAACCTCCGAACGTGAAATTGAAACAATTGCCTCCTAACCTCAGATATGAATTTCTAAGCCCTAATTCGACCTATCTAGTCATTGTTAATGCTCTTTTAAGCCCTGTGCAGGTTGATAAACTTTTAAGAGTGCTTAGAGAACATAAGCAAGCAATTGGGTACAAAATTTTAGACCTGAAGGGAATCAACCCATCTTTCTGCACACATAGAATTCACTTAGAGGATGATGCAGGACTTGTAATTGAACATCAAAGGAAGCTAAATCCAAACATGAAGGACGTGGTCAAGCAAGAGGTTTTGAAGCTATTAGCTATGGGTATTATATACCCTATTTTTGACAGTAATTGGGTAAGCCCTGTCCATTGTGTGCCCAAGAAGGGTGGTCTAACAGTTGTGAAAAATGAAGGTAACGAATTAATACCAACTGGGACAGTTACGGGATGACGAATGTGTATAGATTATAGAAAATTGAACAAGGCCACCTGTAAAGACCACTTCTCTTTGCCATTTATTGACCAAATTTTGGAACAACTAGCTAAACATGATTATTTTTGCTATTTGGATGGCTTCTTTGTTTTCTTTCAAATTCCCATTCACCCTAATGACCAAGAGAGCACCACCTTCACATGCCATTATGGTACCTTTGCATATCGAAGGATGCCATTTGGGTTGTGTAATGCACCAGCTACGTTGCAGCGTTGCATGACAGCAATCTTTTCAGATTTTATTGAGGAAATTATATAAGTCTTCATGGAAGACTTCTCCGTTTATGGACTAACGTTTGACTCTTGTTTAGCTAATCTTGCAAAAGTTTTAAGCAGGTGTGAAGAGGTTGATCTAGTGCTAAATTGGGAGAAGTGCCATTTTATGGTACAAGAAGGAATAGTCCTAGGCCACTTAGTCTCCAATCGTGGAATAGAAATGGATAAGGCTAAAACCAAAGTGATAGTGAATCTGCCTCCACTAACCTCAGTCAAGGAGATCAAAAGTTTCTTGGGACATGCAGGTTTTTATAGACGTTTCATTAAAGATTTTTCTCATATAGCAAAGCCTTTAACTAATTTGCTGAGTAATGATGTGTCATTCAATTTTAACTAGTCCTGTCTACATGCTTTTTACAGGATTAAGCAAGCCTTGACCTCGCCACCTATTCTCCAACCCCCAGATTGGTCCCTCCCCTTTGAAATCATGTGTGATGCTTCAGATTATGCTGTGGGAGTTGTTTTACACTAAACAAGGAACAAGGTGGCCCATGTGATCTATTATGCGAGCAAGACATTGGATGATGCTCAAATCAATTATGCCACGATTGAAAAGGAGTTGCTAGCTGTAGTCTTTGCAGTGGATAAATTCAGTTCATATATCATGGGCCTGAAAGTTATAGTCTACTCCGATCATGCAGCCATTCGCTATCTACTCGCAAAAAAGGAGGCTAAACCAAGGCTTATCAGATGGAAGAATTTGATCTTGAGATTCGTGACAAAAAGGGAGTTGAGAACTGGGTCGCGAATCATCTCTCAAGGTTCACTGCAGATTAGAAGGAACCCCTTCAAGAAGAACCACTGATTAATGACTCCTTTAGTGATGAGCATTTGTTCTGCTGTGCAGATTTACCAGAACTGTGCTATTCATTACAAAAAATTGTCACAGTAACATTACAAGTTCCATGGTATGCTGACTATGTGAGTTATTTTGTTTCAGGAGTCCTGCCACTTGAATTTACTTTCCAGCAGAGGAAGAAGTTCTTTTCAGAGCTCAAGCATTATATATGGGAGGAGCCCTTTCTTTTTAAGAGTTGTGGTGATGGGCTGATCCTAAGATGTTTACCAAGTGAAGAAGTAGGAGTTGTCCTCAATCACTGCCATGCATCCCCCTATAGAGGCCATTTTAGTTCTGAAGAGATGACAACAAAGATTCTCCAACCCGGATTCCATTGACCTACACTTTTCAAGGATGCAAGAAATTTTGTGCAAGCATGTGACAAATGCCAAAGAGTTGGAAATATTTCTAGGAAATATGAGATGCCCCTTAAAAGAATTTTAGAGGTAGAATTTTTTGACGTTGGGGGGATAGATTTCATGGGGCCACTACCGTGTTCTCTTGGCAACAAATATATTCTTGTAGGAGTCGACTATGTCTCCAAATGGGTGGAAGCCATTGCTGCACCAACTTGTGATGCTAAGGTGGTCATTAGATTCCTTAAGAGAAATATTTTCACCAGATTTGGCACTCCTCGAGCAATTATCAGTGATAGGGGAAGTCATTTTATCAATAGCTCATTCGCCAATCTTTTGAAGAAATATGGGGTATACCACAAGTTAGCATTGGCCTACCACTCTCAATCTAATGGGCAAGCCGAAATTTCAAATAGGGAGATTAAGGGCATCTTGGGGAAAATGGTAAACACTTCAAGAAAAGATTGGTCCTTGAGGTTAGATGATGCTCTCTGGGCCTATAGAACAACATACAAGACTCCAATTGGGACTACTCCATTCAAACGTGTATGGAAAGTTATGCCATCTTCCAGTCGAGCTAGAACACAAAGCATACTGGGCTGTTCAGAAGGTTAATTTTGACTTCAGGGCAGCTGGAGAAAGGCGTTTGCTTCAGTTGAATAAGATGGAGGAGCTTCACTTGGATGCTTATGAGAATGACCGAATCTACAAGGAAAGAACGAAAAGATGGCATGATCAACATATTATCCAAAGAGAGTTCAAGGAATGAGATTTGGTGTTGCTATTTAATTCACGGCTTAAGCTATTTCCTGGGAAGTTGAAGTCAAGGTGGTCGGGACCGTTCAAGATTGTTAAGGTTTATACTCACGGTGTGGTAGAAATTGAGGATCCCAAAACTGGAGTATTTAAGGTTAATGGGCAGAGGTTAAAGCCTTATGTGGCTAGATTTCCAATAGAAAAAGGGGTCACTCAATCCCTCTCCAACACTAACCCTTGAGCAACCATTTGGCCAAGTCAAGCTAAGGACTTTAAATTAGCACTTTTTGGGAGGCAACCCAAGTTTCACACCTTAGTTGTTTTTTATTTTTTATTTTACCCAAAATTAACTTTCCTCTTTGTTTTAATTGTAGGAAATTAGACCTTACAAGTGAATTTTGATGGGAGGAATTACAATTCTGAAGAAAATGATCCAAGCTCATTACAGGGAAGTTCTTTGTGCCTCTTTAATCATGACTTAGCATACTATTGAATTTTGCGGCTGTTTGTGTTTGAGCTTGATCTGCAGCATTTCTAAATTTTGGGCATGCATCATCCTACATAGCCTATGCATGTGGCCGATTGCTGACATTCTTTTTGTCCTTAACTGTGCATATACATGCTTACTTACCTACTTCAAATTGTACATGCGCTCCTTGACATCGAGGACAATGTCCTATCTGAGTTTGGGGAGTGAGGGAGAGCATAATTTTACAAAAATTTCTTACCATTAATTTTCATTTTTTTGACAAACCATTATATAGTCATGTTTCTTGCATAGTTAAAAAACCTCATTAAGAAATTTTGATCTTTAAAGGTTTTGATTTTGGCCTTATTTTTGAGAAATTGAGAATTGCTTGGGACCTAATTGGGTTTACCTTTAGAAGGTTTCTGGATAGATTGTTCTGAACCAGTGCTTGGTTTCCAATTGTTTAATCTTACTCATATTCTTTGATTTGAGTCTTCCTTTTCGTCCCATTTGAGTTTTGATTATTTATGAAATTTTGAGGCAAGTTGGAACCTAGTGAGGTCTCGCCAATCCTAAAACAAGTTCTCTAGGCCTATCGAGGTGAAATGTGAGCACAAATTTGATAAGGAAGTGATCAAGGCAATTTTCTTTGAACTATAAACCACAATCCAATTTTGGCTTAAAATAATCCTATATTCCCTTTGGAGCCAAGTTGAGCCTAAGCAAAATCCCTATTTCTTTGCACCCTCATTTAACCAAGCCATAAGCCAAGCATTCCCTACCTTTCATATGTAAATGATTATTTAGGAGTAGGATATGTGGGGGGTTAAAACAAAAAACAAAAAAACAAAAAAAGAAAGAAAAAAAGCAAAAAAAAAGAAGAGCAAGCAAGTGAGGATTTTGCAAGTATTTTGTATTTTCAGTTTCTTCAGGAGATAAGGGTATAAAGTTATTTATCCCAGTACACAAGAAACTGAATTTGGGGGAGAGTCAATTATTTGGAACTTGGGAATTCATTGATATTGAGTCAAGTCTTGTGATTGTTACCGTTTTTAATAACATGTTGTCATGTTTGAGTTTTGTCATCTTATATCAACATCGCATGCATACTCCTTCTTGTGACATTATGATGCTGTTTGTTCCCTAACAAATTTGACATGATGATATATAGATAAACCAACAATGTATATGAAGTGGTGTTGGTAAGATATTCCCAATGTTCTTATAGTCTTCAAGGAAATCATGTTTATAAGTTGATGTCACGGATAGCCTAAAAAAGACTTTCCTCCTTGTTTCCACAGTTTTTACTTGCTTTTTTTTTTTAAAAGGAAGAGATCCCTTACACTTTCCTATTTCTTGAATAATTGTTTCCATTCATTTGAGCTTTTATTACCCTTTTCCTTGGTCTAAGCTGAGTTTAAACCCCAATAACCCCATTACAACCCTAATAAGTCCTTTTGAACCTTTGAGAAGAAGTGCTAAAAATTGGTGGAGATGGGATGGAGAATTTTTGCCTATGGGATTGGTTAACTTGATAATACCTTTAGAGTCTCTTGGGTTGTAATTTGCCTTTGAATTTATTTGGCTTTTCTCTACTCTTGTGAGTTGGTTGGTTTCTAATTAGACTTGAATCAAGGAGTGTGTGTTTGAGCGAGCTTTGGTATCCTTGCACTATGAAGGTGGGTATGGTTTGATAAGTGGCTAAAGGTAAACTTTAATCGGTTACTGCAATTCTGAAAATTCCAATTGTTGAGTGCTCCTTAATCTGTTTTGAACAGTTTTCTTAATTTTGCTTAGGGACAAGCAAGAGTTTGAGTTTGGGGGCATTTGTTGAATGCATTTTCTAATTGAAATGAGTGGCATTTTCCCTTAATTTTTGCATACAATCATTAGGTTTTATACATATTTTTCCTGCTAAATTGTTTAGTTTATCTGAATGTGGATTTATAGTGGTTCATGTTTAATTTGTAGGAAATACACTTGACTTTAGTTGAAAAAGACCACAGCAATGGTTAAATGAAGGAAGTCCAACCCAGCAGTCCAGTAAAATGAAGCTCAACGACAGTGCAGTGGGAAACACAAAAGAAAAGAAGCAAAGGAAAAGTGACACTGTTCATAGACCAACAATTAATTCACTAAATACAAGGCAGTAGCACGTAGTATGTGGAAAGTAGGTAAAATGTGTGAGTTTCATAAGCAGGTGACCAATACGACAGCGAAACATGAGCAAAACGCTAGCAACATGGGAAGCACAAAGCACTAGCTTATGGGAGATAAAATGTAGAGATACAGTGACATACCAAAAACGCAGACCATGCATTTTGCTTAAAATGCATAGCTAAGGGTTTTATGCGAAAATAGCAAGGGGGCACGGGTTTTTATTTGTCACATCAATATGATAGTAGGGCAGAACAAAATAGAAAAGAAAAGGTGGTGGCAAAAGCAATAAAAAGAAAGGAAAACAAGAAGCAGTGGATGTAGAAGGAACCAGAGCGAGCGGACGTAAGGCAGCACCACGAGACGAGATGAATGCAGAATCCACCACCAAAATGATACGCAGTAGAGGAGCGGCCACGCACGCGACCATAAAGGCGCACACACTAGGAGAAGACCACGCACACATGCAGTGAAGAACAGGATGATGCACGTAGAGGGTAGAGACGCACGCACCAAGGGAGACAAGGATCCTAAAAACCTATTCATTCTCTGTTTTGTTATCTGGTTTCCTTTTATGTTGATTTCTGATTTTAATTGCTGCATTCTTCATTCCACCATGAGTGAGTAGTTTCTCCAAAGCTTCAACGTTGGGGCTGAAGCTTTTAGTTAATTTTATGTGGATTGAATCTCAGTTGATTTATGAGTATGGGTTTTATGGTTTTGATTTCTCTGTTTTGAAATTGATTTTGCTGGTATTGTGTTTGGCTAACCATTACTTGACATTGGTTGTTAATTGAAGAACCGATAGGTGAAAATTGATAATGGAACTCTAAAACAGGGAACTTATAAATTTCAGATTTAGATATAAACTGAATTTATGAGAGAAAACCAAGTTAGCACAGAACTTAATGGGTTACGCTTGATTGATAGGCTACGATAGTAGATTCGGATTATTGCATAATACTCCTTTGATACCTTGAAAAACGTTCTAAGAGACTCTAGGCTCAATCTTCTATCAACTAGAATTTGCCTCATAAATCGATCTAGGTATAGTCCATAAAAAATGCTAAAAGTGGAACCTTCCTTGAAGTTTATCACTAACTATTTGGATTAATCCCTAGAGACATTCACATCTTTGTTTAGTATTGGTTTTATTATTTTTGATAGTTAAATTCCTTATTTTAATTCCCCATTTTTACACAGCTGATTAGTTTAATTAATTAATTAATCCAAGCCTAGTACTTACATAATTACTCTCTATGGGACGATATTATACTATACTACTTGAGACCCGTGAACTTGCGGAGTTACATCATGTAGAAACTCAAAGAGGAAAAGAAAAGGATGGAGAGGGCACAGTAATAAGCGCACCATGAACTAATCAACTATTCTAAAATGTTCTTCCAACCTTTCAAAAATCTCATGGGTTGCATCCAGGACACCTTTGCTTGTTTCATCAATTCCCCTCACATCACGCTCTTAAATTCGAGCAAACATATTAAAAATTTCTATACATATTTTATGTCTAAGTATATGTGTCCATGCTACACACATGCTGAAGTGAACAAATTATCCATTTACCCTTGTCTTTTACATTAGGCACCTTTACATCCCTTACTAAGATGTGCTTAATTCGTTATGTTCACTTTTTAATGCACCCTAGGCATCTTATAATACTTCCAGGGTATATGTTGGGGCGTTAAAATCTCGACATTGGAAGTATAAGATGAATAGAAATGAAATAAAGGGAGCTCCTTTCACTTATTGAGAGGAAAGGGGGATGTGGAATACAAAATTTAGGACTCACCGTCTCAGTTGTTATACATATTTGTATAGAGCCTTTTTTGAAACACAAATTACTATGGCATAATAATCTGGTGAAACTTTCCCATCATGTTTGCAGAAAACTGGACTTACAGAAGGTCCCTACACCATGAGGTGTATTCAAGAGCTTAACATTGAAAAGCTTCAAGTAATTTAATTGGCAAAGAGGTAAGACTCTTAGTAATTTGTGTTTTATGAGTAGGTGATTAAACTAAAATCCTATAGGAACACCTCAGGGTCTTTGGGTGTTTCTAATGATGTATAGAAAAGGAGATTTTAGATGTATAAATACTTTATGAGCTCAATTCAGAAAAATTAGGACCTTTAACAGTGTTCATGGTAGACTTACACATAAAAGTTGAGTGTTAATGTCTTTTCTAATTCCACAAACAAAAACTGAGACAGATGAGAAAATATATCATCTCAAACCTCACCTGTAATCTAGAGAAGGAAGGCTAACTTATTACTCGCTCAGTAACTTCCTCAACAAAACTTCCTCTCATGTTTGTAGTCAACTGGGATGAAAGTGTTTGTAAAACACAGAGAAGTGGAGAGAAAGTCTTCTGCCATTTTCATTATGTTTTCTCAACATATATACACAGACTTCTACATAAGGTAAACTTCTACGTAAGGTAAACTCCTAACCAAATATAACTAGAATCTTCTAATATAGGAAAATAGTAACAGCAAATATACATCAGATATGTACACTTTGATACACCTGGATTTATTCCTAATACCCCCCTCAAGTTAGAGCATGAATATCCGGAATACCCAACTTGTGCAGAAGAGTAGCGAACTAATCCGTGCCCAAAGCCTATGTAAAAATGTCAGCAAGCTGAACTGAAGTATGAACGTATGTGGTGACAATATTACCAGAATTGAGTTCGTCACGAATGAAATGACAATCAACGTCGATATGTTTCATCCGTTCATGATAGATTGGATTAGCAGCAAGCTTCAATGCGGACTGATTATCACAATACACACGCATAGGATGGGAATGGTCAACACCAAGAGAGCGCAGCAAGCCTTTTAGCCACTTCAATTCACAAATGAGAGTAGCCATAGATCGATATTCTGCTTCAGCAGATGAGCGAGAGACAGTTGGTTGGCTCTTCGTTTTCCAAGAAATCGGTGAAGTTCCCAAGACCACAAAGTATCCTGACAAAGATCGTCGAGTCAAAGGACAATTAGCCTAATCAGAATCACAATAACCATGCAACTGCATATTGCAATTAGTAGCAAGAAAGATGCCACATCCTGGATTGCCTTTCAGATAATGAACAACACGCAGAGCTGCCGCGAGATGATCTGTCTTTGGTTGATGCATGAATTGAGCTAAAATATGAACACAGTAAGACAACTCAGGATGAGTGATTGTCAAATAAATTAGTCTGCCCACCAAACGGCGATACCTGAGCAGATCTTTCAAAACTGCACTTGTTGAAAGTGCTAGTTTATGGTGTTGTTTAAATGGAGTTTTGACGGGCTTAGCTCCTAATAATCCAGTTTCAGAGATAATATCCAAAGTATATTTTCGCTAATATAAGAACATGCCTTTAGAATTCCGAGCCACCTTAATCCCCAAAAAATACTTCAACATGTCCAAGTCTTTCATATGAAAACACTGATGCAAATAATCTTTAAATTGTTGGATCATCACATCATCATTGCCTGAGATGATAAGGTCATCAACATAGACCAGAATATTCATTTGAACTTGTCCTTGGCAAAAAATAAAGAGAGAATAGTCGAAGCGTGATTGTTGAAAACCAAACTTTTTCAAAGATGCTGCCAACTTTGCAAACCAACACCGAGGTGCTTGTCGTAAACCATATAATGATTTTTGTAATTTACATACCTTTCGGGGAGAATTGGAAGCGAAACCTGGAGGCATTTTCATGTACACTTCTTCATCCAAATTACCATGCAAAAATGCATTTTGCACATCCATTTGATGCAATGTCCAGTTCTTGGCAGTTGCAATAGCAAGGAAAGCCCGCACTGTGACCATCTTGACTGTGGGAGCAGATGTTTCATGATAATCAATTCCTTCAACTTGATGATTGCCAAGAAACACCAACCTTGCCTTGTAATGCTCCACACTTCCATCAGAATGATATTTTATCTTGTAAACCCATTTGCAGCCAATTGCTTTTTTCCTATGTGGAAGATCAACCATGATCCAAGTGCCATTGTCCTCAAGTGCTTGAATTTCTTTTCTCATTGCATCTTGCCAACGTTCGTCTTTGGTTGCTTCTGCATATGTGGTGGGTTCACAGCCTACAGTAATAGAGGCCAAGAAACTCCGATGCGCAGAAGATAATTTATCATAACTGACAGAATTAGCGATAGGATAGCCAGTACCTGAGGAATGCATTTGGAGAGGTGAGCGTACGGAGGGGCCTGATTTCACAGTGTGAGTCACGTAGTCTTTTAAACGAATAGAGGGCACTTTGACTCGTTGTCCTTTTCCAAGAGATTCTTCTACCTCACCACTCTCGACATTTCCTACATCAATACTACCATCTGAAGTGGTGTTCTGCATTGACTCAATATTAGCAACGTCTTTCTGCATTGACTCCAACATTGACTCAATATTAGCAACGTCTTTCTCAGTGAAAGGAAATTCAGTTTCAACAAACACCACATCATAAGAAATAAAATATTCTCCAACATCTAAGTCATACAATTTCCAACCTTTCTTTTCAAACAGATACCCGACAAATATGCATTTTCGACTTCGACTAGCAAACTTATCCTTTTCTCGATTCAAATTATGACTATAACACAAACATCCAAAAATTCGAATATTCTGATAAGATGGTTCCTGATCAAATAAAATTTCGTCCTGACCAAATAAAATTTCGTATGGACTTTTACCATTTAATATCATAGATGGAGTTCTATTGATTAAATACCCTGCTGTCAGAATACACTCACCCCAAAATTCAAGTGGCATGTTTGCTTGAAATCGCAATGCTCTTGCCACATTCAGAATATGACGATGCTTCCTTTCTAGTCTCCCATTTTGTTGAGGAGTACCAACACACGATGTTTGATGTATAATTCCGGTTTCATCAAAATATTCTTTTAGGCACATAAACTCACTACCATTGTCACTTGGCACAATTTTGACATTTTTCTGAAATTATCGCTGAATCATTGCCAGGAATTTCTTAAGAACAGAACCTACTTCAATTTTTCCATTCAACAAATATATCCAAACAACACGAGAACAACCATCCACGATGGTCAAAAAATATTTTGCTCTACAAGAAGTTGAAACTCTGTAGGGTCCCCATAAATCACAATGAATTAAATCAAAACATTCTTTCGCTTTATTCTTACTGGAAGAAAATATTTCTCTTGTTTGCTTGGCTCTAAAACAAGCATCACACGCATGAGTATCATTTTTATTCTTATTCACTACCTCAGGAATTAATTCTAAGACTTTAGAGGAAGGATGTCCCATTCTCCGATGCCAAAGCATGAAGGAATCAACGCTACTGATTTTGCATACTTGACCCAAACCTCCTCCCTTGAAGAAATACAGGCCCTCACATTGCTCAGCCACTCCAATCACCTTCCTCGAACTTTGGTCCTGTATAACACAAGTTTTAGTAGTTAGCATCATCGTTAAACGTGAATCTCTAAGAAGTTGAGATACAGATATCAAATTGCATTGCAATTTTGGCACAAAGAGAACATTTTATAGTGTCAATTTTTCTCCAAGCCAAACAGGCCCTTCTTTCAATGCCATAATCTCCCCTCCATCTGGTCATCTCACTGGACATGGGGAAATATCTCTTTCATCTTTCATACATGAATAAACACTAGTCATATGATGTGAAGCTCCTGAATCAATGATCCAGGATAATTGATTTTCCCTACCCATCAACCTCTCATTAGTAACAATCTTATTAGCATCCAACATCTCCATCATCGATGCCTACTGTGCATCATTCAGACTCCTATTGCCAAGAATGTGAGCTGTATTTGCTCGAGTAGTCCTTCCTTTATCATGTCCCCTATTAGCTCCACGTTTGTCACGTCCTCCATCAGTCTCACATTTACGCCCACTTCCACGTCTAGATCCATGTATTCTTGGTCGATTACCCCACCACTTTGGATATCCAATTAATTGAAATCAACTCTCTACATCATGCCCAGCTCCTTGATAATGACTGCACACCACGTCCTTATCTTTTAATTCTCCTTTTGAATTCCTATTCCTTACACGTATTGCAAAACTGACTGGATGTCCTCTCTCTTCTTTTGCACGTGTCATAGTTCTCATCCTTTCCTATTTCACAATCATGGAATAAGCTCGATTCAAGCTTAGCAAGGGTTCGGTACTAAGAATATTTGATCTCATAGTTCCATAACTTTCTTCATCCAGACCCATCAGGAACTGATGCACCATTTCTTCTTCTCGTTTTCTTTCCAAGACAACCATCAAGTTGCACTTACATCCAGTACAACTACACACCGGTATCTTATCATAATTATTCAGTTCATCCCAAATCATCTTGAGCTGACCATAATAAGCAACAATAGCCTCCCTATTCTGTTTGCAGTTCGCCAGATCTAATCTTAACTGTTGTACTTGTGGTCCATTGCCAATCGAAAATCTCTCTTTGATGTCATCCCATAGATCCTTCATGACCTCCATTTATGAGATGGTTGATCGAAGTTAGGTTCAATAGTGTTAAACACCCAAGCAACCAACATCGAATTGACCGTCCACCAATCTTCAATTTCAGGTGCATTCTCAGCTAGTTGTTGAATCGTTCCATCAACAAATCCATATCTCTTCTTAGCACGAAGCACGGTTCTCACAGCCCGTTCCTATTCATCATAATTTTCTCTTCTCAACTGGACCTGAGTAATTATATTACTAGGATTGTCATTCGAATTGAGAGAGTAAGGATTTGAAGATTTTCCCCTTCTTTTGCCATGACTTTGATACCATGTTAAATTTTTATATGATTGGGCCTAAATAAATTGAGCACATACAAGTTCAAATGAGGTTCCATCCTAAAACCAATTGGTACTAGGACGAGTAACTCATTAGACTTATATGTATGCTTAAAGTCATATATTCTTTCGATTCAGGACAAAGTTCCATTTATATTTCAACACCCCCTCAAGTGTGGGCTAATTCACGGCCCAACACGTGCCACAATTTATCGTGACGAGGTGGTGACAACTAACCCAAGAACAACTTGCTCTGATACCATATAAAACACAGAAAAGTGGAGAGAAAGTCTTCTGCCGTTTTCATTATGTTTTCTCAACATATATACGCAGACTTCTACATAAGGTAAACTTCTACGTAAGGTAAACTCCTAACCAAATACAACTAGAATCTTCTAATATAGGAAAATAGTAACAGCAAATATAAATCATATATGTACACTTTGATACGCCTGGATTTATTCCTAATAGTATTAGTGCTGGAGAAACTCAAAGAGGAAAAGAAAAGGATGGACAGGGCATAGTAATAAGCGTATCGTGAACTTACTAACTATTCTCAAATGTGCTTCCAACCTTTCAAGAATCTCATAGGTTGCATCCAAGTCGCCTTTGCTAGTTTCATCAATTCCCCTCACATCACATAATTAAATCTGAGCAAACATATCAAAAATTTCCATACATATTTCAGGTCTAAATATGTATGTCCATGCCGAAACGAACAAATTGTCCATTTACCCTTGTCTTTTACAACAGATACCTTTAAATGTCTTACTAAGATGTACTTAATTCATTATGTTCACTTTTAATGAGCCCTATGCATGCTATAATACTTCCAGAGTATATGTTGGGGCGTTACAATCTGGACATTAGAAGTATAATATGAACAAAACTGAAATGAAGGAGCTCCTTTCACGTCTTAAGAGGAAAAGAGGATGTGGAAGACAAAATTTAGGACTCACTGCTCTCAATTATTGTACATATTTATATAGAGCCTTTTTAGGAACACAATTGACTATGGCATAATAATCTGGTGAAACTTTCCCATCACGTCTGCAGAAAACTGGACTTACAGTGGGTCCCTACACCATGCGATGTATTCAAGAGCATAACATTGAAAAGCACCAAGCAATTTAATTAGTGGAGAGATAAGACTCTCAGTAATCTGAGTTTTACGAGTAGGTGATTAAACTAAAATCCTATAGCAACACCTCAGTGTCCTTGGCTGTTTCTAATGATGTAGAGAAATGGAGATTTTGGATGTATAGATACTTTATTGGCTCAAGTGCGGAAAAATAAGGACCTTTAATAGTGTTCATACCAAACTTAAAAATAAAAGTTGAGTGTTAATGCCTATTCTAATTCCACAAACAACAACTGAGACAAATGAGAAAATAGGCCATCTTAAACCTTGCCTGTAATTCATTATGTTCATTTTTTAATATACCGTAGATATGCTATAACACTTCCAGGGTATATGTTGGGGCATTACAATCTAGACATTGGATGTATAACATGAATAGAAATGAAATGAAGGGAGCTCCTTTCACGTCTTAAGAGGAAAAGGGGATCTAGAAGACAAAATTTAGGACTCACAGTCTCAGTTGTTGTACAAATTTTTATAGAGCCTTTTTTGGAACACAAATGGCTATGACATAATAATCTAGTGAAACTTTCCTATCACATTTGCCAAAAAATGGATTTAAAGTAGGTCCCTACACCATAAGGTGTATTCAAGAGCTTAACATTGAAAGGCGTCAAGCAATTTAATTGGCAGAGAGGTAAGACTCTGAGTAATTTTTGTTTTATGAGTAGGTGACAAAACTAAAATCCTATAGCAGCACCTCAGGGTCTTTGGCTGTTTTTGATGATGTAGAGAAAAGGAGATTTTAGATGTATAGATATTTTATGGGCTCAAGTGTAGAAAAATAAGAACCTTTGGCAGTGTTCATGCTAGACTTACACATAAAAGTTGAGTGTTAATGCCATTTCTAATTCCCCAAACAAAAACTGAGACAAATGAGAAAATATGTCATTTGAAACCTCACTTGCAATCCAGACATGGAAGGCTAACTTATTACTCGCTCAGCAACTTCCTCGACATAACTTCCTCTCATGTTCATAGTCACCTGGAATGAAAGTATTAGGACTGTAGAAACTCAAAGAGGAATAGGAAAGGATGCACAGGGCACAGTAATAAGTATGTCGTGAACTGATCAACTGTTCTTAAATGTGCTTCCGACCTTTCAAGAATCTCATGGATTGCACCCAAGACGCCTTTGCTAGTTTCATCAATTCCCCTTACATCACATTCTTAAATTCGATCAAATATATCAGAAATTTCCATACATATTTCATGTCTAAGTATGTATGTGCATGCCAAAGTGAAAAAATTATTCATTTACCCTTATCTTTCATAATAGGTACCTTTACATCTCTTGCTAAGATGTTCTTAATTCATTATGTTCACTTTTTAATACACTATAGGTGCGCTATAATACTTCTAGGGTATATGTTAGGGCGTTACATTCTAGACATTGGAAGTATAACATGAACCAAAATGAAATGAAGGGAGCTCCCTTCACGTCTTGAGAGGAAAAGGGGATGTGGAAGACAAAATTTAGGACTCACCGCTCTCAGTTGTTGTGTATATTTGTTGAGAGCCTTTTTGGAACATAAATGATTATGGCATAATATTCTGGTGAAACTTTGTCATCACGTTTGCAGAAAACTGGACTTAGAGTAGGTCCCTACACCATGATGCATATTTAAGAGCTTAACATTGAAAAGCATCAAGCAATTTAATTGGCAGAGAGGCAAGACTCTGAGTAATATGTGTTTTATGAGTAGGTGGTTAAACTAAAATCTTTTAGCAACATCTCAATCTCTTTGACTGTTTCTGATGATGTAGAGAAAAGGAGATTTTAGATGTATAGATACTTTATGGGCTCAAGTGCAGAAAATTAAGGACCTTTAACAATGTTCATGCCAGGCTGACACATAAAAGTTGAGCATTAATGCCTTTTCTAGTTCCCGAAACAAAAAATGAGACAAATGAGAAAATATTTCATCGCAAAACTCACCTGTAATCCAGATAAGGAAGGCTGACTTAGTACTCGCTCACAACTTCCTCGGTAGAAGTTCCTCTCATGTTTGCAATCACTTGGAATGAAAGTATTATGACTATAGAAACTTAAAGAGGAAAAGAAAAGGATGGACATGGCATAGGAATAAGCATACCATGAACTGACCAATTGTTCTCAAATTTACTTTCAACCTTTCAAGAATCTCATGCGTTGCATCCAGGATGCTTTTGCTTGTTTCATGAATTCCCCTCACATCACATTCTTAAATCCGAGAAAACATATAAAAAATTTCAATACACATTTTACGTCTAAGTATTTATGCCCATGTTAAAGCGAGAAAATGATCCATTTACCCTTTTCTTTTACGATAGGTACCTTTACATCTCTTGCTAAGATGTGCTTAATTCATTATGTTCACTTTTTAATGCATCCTAGGCATGCTATAATACTTCCAGGGTATATGTTGGGGCATTACAATTTGGACATTGGAAGTATAACATGATCAAAAATGAAATGAAGGGAGCATCTATCACGTCTTAAGAAGAAAAGGGGATGTGGAAGACAAAATTTAGGACTCACCGCTCTCATTTGTTGTACAGATTTGTATAGAGCCTTTTTTGGAACATAAATGGCTATGACATAATATTCTAGTGAAACTTTCCCATCACGTTGCAGAAAACTGGACTTACAGTAGGTCCCTGCACCATGAGGTGTATTCAAGAGCTTAACATTGAAAAGCATCAAGCAATTTAATTGGCAGAGAGGTAAGACTATGAGTAATCTGTGTTTTATGAGGAGGTGATTAAACTAAAATCTTATAGCAACACCTTAGGGTCTTTGATTGTTTTTGATGATGTAGAGAAAAGGAAATTTAAGATGTATAGATACTTTATAGGCTCAAGTGTAGAAAAATAAGGACCTTTAACAGTGTTCATGCCAGACTGACACATGAAATTTGAGTGTTAATGCCTTTTCTACCTCCAAACAAAAAATGAGACAAATGAGAAAAGATGTCATCTCAAACCTCACCTGTAATCCAGATAAGGACGTTTGACTTGGTACTCACTCAGCAACTTCCTCTGTCAAAGTTCTTCTTAAGTTTGCAGTCACCTAGAATGAAAGTATTAGGACTATAGAAACTTAAAGAGGAAAAGAAAAGGATGGATAGGGCATGGTAATAAGCGTACTATTAACTGGCCAACTGCTCTTAAATTTGCTTTCAACCTTTCAAGAATCTCATAGGTTACATCTAGGACCCCTTTGCTTTTTTAATCAATTCCCCTCACATCACAATCTTGAATCCAAGCAAACATATCAAAAATTTTCATACATATTTTACGTCTAAGTATGTATGTACATGCCAAAGCGAGCAAATCATCCATTTACCCATGTCTTTTACAGTAGGCACCTTTACATCTCTTGTTAAGATGTTCTTAATTCATTATGTTCACTTTTTAATGCACCCTAGGCATGCTATAATACTTCTAGGATATATGTTGGGGCGTTACAATCTGGAAACTGGAAGTATAACATGGCCAGAAATGAAATGAAGGGAGCTTCTTTCTCGTTTTGAGAGATAACAGGGATGTGGAAGACAAAATTTAGGACTCACCGCTCTCAGTTGTTGTACAGATTTCTATAGAGCCTTTTTTGGAACACAAATGACTATGGCATAATAATCTTGTGAAACTTTCCCATCACGTTTGCAGAAAACTGTACTTACAGTAGGTCCCTGCACCATGAGGCGTATTCCAGAGCTTAACTTTGAAAAGCATTAGGCAATTTAATTGGCAGATAGGTAAGACTCTCAATAATCTCTGTTTTACGAGTAGGTGATTAAACTAAAATCCTATGGCAACACCTCAGGGTCTTTGGTTGATGTAAAGAAAAGGAGATTTTAGATGTATAGATACTTTATGGGCTTAAGAGCAGAAAAATAAGCACCTTTAACAGTGTTCATGCCAGACTTACACATGAAGGTTGAGTGTTGACACCTTTTCTAATTCCCCAAACAAAAACTGAGACAAATGAGAAAATATATCATCTTAAACCTTACCTGTAATCCAGATAAGGATGGCTGACTTAGTACTCGCTCAACAACTTCCTCGGCAAAACTTCCTCTCATGTTTGCAGTCAACTGGAATGAAAGTATTAGGATTGTAGAAACTCAAAGAGGAAAAGAAAAGGATGGACAGGGCATAGTAATAAGTGTACCGTGAACTGACCAACTATTCTCAAACGTGCTTCTAACCTTTCAAGAATCTTATGGGTTGCATCCAAGACGCCTTTGCTAGTTTCATTAATTCCTCTCACATCACATTCTTAAATCCAAGCAAACATATCAAAAATTTTCATACATATTTCACGTCTAACTATATATGTCCATGTTGAAGTGAACAAATTATCCATTTACCCTTGTCTTTTACATTAGATACCTTTACCTCTCTTACTAAGATGCACATAATTCATCATATTTACTTTTTATTACACCCTAGACATACTATAATACCTCCAGGGTATATGTTGGGGCGTTACAATCTAGACATTGGAAGTATAACATGAACATAAATGAAATGAAGGGAGCTCCTTTCACGTCTTAAGAGGAAAAGGGGATGTGGAAGACAAAATATAGGACTCATCGCTCTCATTTGTTGTACAGATTTGTATAGAGCCTTTTTTGGAACACAAATGGCTATGGCATAATAATCTGGTGAAACTTTCCCATCACATTTACAAAAAACTGGACTTACCATAGGTCCCTGCACCATAAGGTGTATTCAAGAGCTTAACATTGAAAAGCATCTAGCAATTTAATTGGCAAAGAGGTAAGACTGTCAGTAATCTGTGTTTTACGAGTAGGTGATTAAACTAAAATCCTATAGCAATACTTTAGGATCTTTGGTTGTTTTTGATGACGAAAAGAAAAGGAGATTTTGGATGTATAGATACTTTATGGGCTCAAGTGTAGAAAAATAAGTAGTTTTAACAATGTTTGAGCCAGACTTACACATAAAAGTTGAGTGTTAATGGCTTTTCTAATTCCCCAAACAAAAACTTAGAGAAATTAGAAAATATGTCATCTCAAACCTCACCTGTAATCTAGACAAGGAAGGCTTGTTCAATGCTTTTGTGATTTTTTTATTCTGATATTTACATTTTTTTTCTCTGAAGAATTGCCAATTGAATGTTAGGCAGGTTAATCCAGGAAAACATGTTGCAGAAATTCCACAGGTTTCTCTCTATTTTGCACCAATTCTACTGAAAATACTATCAAGAAAAACATGATCTCTTTCTTTTTCTTTGATGCATCTGACAGCGATGGTGATAACTAACTTTTTTTAGAATTGGATTTTTGTTGAATGAAGATACCTTTTTGTTGGGTCGAGCTCTTTAATGGTCTAGATGACGAAACGGTTGTTGTTTGATGTAAATAGAATACTGTGTTAAACTTCAACTTTCTTGGACCAATTTTGCACTTTTCTTCTATGATTCTGTCCAAAGATTAGCTTTGTCAAACTTTTGTTCAACCGTATAAGTCTGGGGATTGTCTGAAATTTACATGTCCTGGTTTTGGTGAACATGCACCGAATTTGATGCGTTACACCTGCTTCATGATTGTTTGCAGTTTTCCCCATTAATTGTGGTTTTTACTTCTAAAACTTACTTGAGAAGGTTGGTCATGTAGTCTACATTTAACATCTGGAGTGAGAATTTGAGCATCTTATTCCATACAATTTCATATGTTTTCTGTATTTTTGTAGTGCCTTGTCATTATTACAAAATATTAGTGGAGAACAACATGTTAAATCACAAAGAATGAATGAAAGAAAATGTACTTTCTTCAAGGATCTACTGAATGTGATCACAGTTGGTTTGAACTTAAATCTGGAATTTGGAGTTATTCATACTTACTGACAGCTGTGCATATTTATCTTCTTCCTCCTCTTTATGTATATTTCTGATTTTAAATCATGCAAAAAATATTTATCCAAAGTTAGGAAATATTCTTATTAGTAATTTACCTTGTGCTGAAAGAGCAATCGGTTCATTCCCTCGCATCATTGGTTTGTTATTATGGTTACAGGTGACAAGATTATTTTTTCTGAGTTTGCAGTTTATCCGAAGACAAATC